>BCLH01001728.1:22080-39124 GCA_001602315.1 Zoysia pacifica | reverse complement strand
GGGCATGACCGGGGTCACCGTAGAAAAAAGATGGATGATGGGAGTGAGGATGACTCTGATGGAGGAGGCTTTGAGGAGGATGAGAAAAAGACAGAGTGGAACAGGCATCAGTCGAAATACCCAGATTCCATGGTGGAGGAAGGGCAGGGGCATAAAAGCTTTGTGCAGGGGGAAGTGATGCAGAGGTCTGTTGTTCCTATTGCTTTTTGTGTACCTGGTACTGATACTATGCATCAGTTAGATGATTCGATAAGTGTGTTTAATTCAGTGCCTAAGAACTTTGTGTCAAAGGGGGGAGGAAGAGATGGCATGGAGCCGAACCCGAACCCAACAGGGACCTTGGTTATCATGGATGACTGGTCCAGGATGGTGGATGGGCAGCTGTAGTCGCCCAAGGAATCTGCGGAGGGATGGAATGCTTCACAGGTGATGCTTACCGAGTTGGTGGCAGTCTTACCATCTCAGGGCCAGCGTTCTGGGAATGGAGAGTATCTCCTGAAGAAGTGCAATGTGGTTGCTGATGAGGGGGAATGTGTGGTGGTAGGCAAGGACAGTGTGGAGGTTCCAGATAAGGTATCACCTGAGGTTGAGGACATTGCTGTTAATGGAGGTTCGCATTCTGGTGAGGGCAATTCTGGGGTGATGTGTGCTGATCCAGAGAAGACTGACAGGGCTGAGGAGGGATGGGCAATGTCGGTTCCTAAGAAGAAGGCTAGGAGGACCAAGAAAGTGGTGCCGCCACCCAGTAGGAGTTCTCGTATTCCTTGGGACGGGGTGCCTATCTTGGAGAAGGCCTCTACACGTACTCAACTCAAAAATCTGGACAATGCAGGTACTTCCTCTTCTCTCATAACCCTTTCACTATCCTTAATAATACTTCGGATGAGGAATTATGTGAGGTGGTGGACGATTTAGAGTTAGAGTTTGACGATAAGTTAGAACCATAGCCACGATCAAAGCAGAGGAAATACTGCGAGCTGAGTTGGTGGAAGCTCAATATAAGCAATATCTTAGAACCCAAAAAGATAGTTCAGCGGAGAAAGAGGTGGCTGATTTGACTAACTTTACTATGTATGTCATTGATAATGATATCCAACAAATGAAGGATCCTCATGGGGAGGAGATTGGCACTGTGGTGGATAATGGGTCTCAGCCTATGGGGGCTGGGATTTCTTCTCAAGGTTGTAAAAGAGAGCTCTTTTCTAGAATGTGCACGGCATTGAGAAGCCGGCGCGTAGGACCCAAGTGGCAGAGTTTATAGCTGAGGAGAGATTGGATGTGGTGGGGTTACAAGAGACGAAAAAAATTAGTTTTCTTGATTCTGAGCTGAAGGAACTTAGTGGGGCTGCTGCTTTTAGTTGGCAATGGTTGCCAGCGGATGGTTGATCTGGGGGATCATTATGGGCATTCGAACAGACACGATTGAGATGAAAGATATATGGTTTGGGGAGTTTACAATCGCGATGACTCTGAGATGTAAACACTCCAACTTTCGTTGGAGTCATGTTACAGTCTATGGCCCCGCTGTGCATTCCTTTTCTGAGGTATTTCTTGTGGAACTAAGTGAGATTTACAAGAGAGCTTCCTTACCGATAGTCTTTGGTGGGGATTTCAAATTGATTAGAGGTAGGGAGGACAAGAACAATGACAATATTGGTTACAACCTGGTCAATATGTTCAACTCCTTTATTGCCGACTGTGACTTGAGGGAGATCAAACGTATAGGGGCGCGTTTCACTTGGACTAACAAACAAACTGTCTAAGTTATGGTGAATTTGGATCGAGTACTGGTCTCTAGTCCTTGGGAGGTTAGATTCCCGTTGTCTCATGCATGGAGCTTGACGCGGGTGTGGTCGGGCCATTCTCCGATTTTCTTTGATTGTGGTGATAAGATTCTTCCCCCACCCAAATATTTCTTTTTTGAGAAGCAATGGTTGTTGCAGCCGGATTTCAAGGAGCGCATGAGTCAAAGATGGTTGCAAACTAGAGCGTGTACTCCTTCAGGGGCGTATTCTCTTGATAAATGGCATGGGTGCCTAACACAATCAAGACAATATATGAGGGGGCCGGATATCCAACAAAAGGGTGAAAAGAAAACATATAAATTGGATTTGTTAGGGCAGTTAAAGAAATGGGATTCTTTGGATGAACAAGGTGGCTTGTCTGCTCTTGAGTGGATGGCTATATATGAAGTCAAAGATGATCTGGAAAGGATCATGGCCATGGAGGCCCAGTTTTGGCAACAGAGAGGGGGGATAAATTGGTTACTGGAAGGTGACAGGAATACATGATTCTTTCAGCTTGCGGTGAATGGTCGTCGTAGGCAGAATCATATTACATATTTAGAGACTGAGCAGGGTATTGTGTCGGATCAGCCGGAGTTAATGGCTCTGATCACGCGTTTCTATAAGGATCTCTTTGGGGGGTAGTCGTGATTATGGTATTCACTTGGTCTCCACTTTTTGGGGTCCGAAAAAGCAGCTGTCTAGGAGTGCTAGTTTGGAGCTGGTGAGACCTTTCACGGAGGAAGAAATCAAAAAGGGTGTTCGGTATGAAGTTGGAGTCGGCTCCGGGACCCAATGGTTTTGGTGTCCTGTTCTTCAAAAGCTTTTGGGAGGTAATAAAGGTGGAACTGATGGGGATGTTTGAAGATTGGTACAATGGGGATCTGGATTTACAGAGGTTAAACTATGGGGTTATCACACTTCTTCCAAAGGTTAAAGAGGCGTTATCTATCAAGCAGTTTAGACCGATATGTTTAGTTAATGTGGACTATAAGATCTTCACAAAAGCGCTGAATAACCGGATAGCTTGGGAGGCTAATGAGATCTTGAACAAGGAGCAGACTGCTTTCACTAAAGGGAGAAATATCCTAGATGGGGTGGTTGTTTTACATGAGACCATCCATGAGCTCCGTACTCGTAAGATGCAAGGTCTGATTATTAAGATTGATTTTGAGAAGGCGTATGATAAGGTTAAGTGGGACTTTTTCGAGGAGTTTTTAGCGAGATAAGGTTTTCCTCAGCCGTGGATTGCTTGGGTGAGGCAATCAGTTAGGGGTGGTAGGGTCTGTGTGAACATGAATGGGGAGAGAGGGGGGTTCTTCAGGACCTATCAGGGGCTTCGCCAAGGAGATCCGCTATCACCATTCCTTTTCAATTTGGTTGCGGATGTCCTAGGCTCCCTTCTCCATAAAGCTCGGGAAAGGGGGAGATTAGTAGGGTTGATGACTCATTTGATCCCGGATGGGATTATGCATATTCAATATGCGGATGACACCGTGATCATGGTTGAACCCACGGTTGAGAATGTGAGAAATTTGAAACTGATCTTATATTGCTTCGAGTTTCTGTCGGGGTTGAAAATCAATTTCCATAAGTGTGAAATGGTTATGATAGGGGGCCCGAAATCGGAGGCTATTCATTGGGCTAATATGCTTAATTGTAAGTTGGGAAAGCTTCCTCTCACTTATCTTGGGATACCTATTGCGGACAGGGCTCTTAGAGTGGCTGATTTTTGGAGTGTGGGGGACAAAATGAGGAAACGTTTGGACCCTTGGAAAGGGAAAAACAACTCCTCTGGGGGCAAACTAATCTTAACCAATACTTGCTTGAGCAGCCTACCGATTTTTGTCATAGAGTTTCATCGCCTCCACAGCACTACTCATAGTCGTATGGATACTATTAGAGCTAACTTTTTTTGGCATGGGGCTGATTCCAACTTTAAATATCATATGATGAACTGGGAAGCTGTCACTAGACCTAAAGAATATGGTGGGTTAGGGATCTTGAGCACTAAGTTGATGAATGATTGTTTGTTGGCAAAATGGATCTGGAAGATCTATTCTGGGAGTAATGATATTTGGGCCCAACTGGTGCATGCGAAATACATGAGGGGTGGGAGTTTCTTTAATTCTCAGGTTCAAGGCTCTTCGCAGTTCTGACAGGGTCTTCATAAGGTTAAGCACCTTTTTGCTTGGGGAGTGATTTTTAAAGTTCACAATGGTAGGAGGACTCGTTTTTGTGCATCATGTTGCTGGAGTATTTGACTTTCTATAAAATTCGAGTAATTTCTCCTGTCAAAAAGTCAAAAAAAAAAAATACAACAAAAAACCATCACTCAGTGCAGCGGTGTGTATAATTACTCGGCTATGTAATTTTCAGTACTTTGTTGCCTGATGAGGTGTCAATGAGGGTTTTCTCAAAAAAAAGAAAGGTGTCAATGAAGGTATATAAACTAACGGGTAAAAAGTTCAACGGATGCATCTAAGTTCTATTTTTGTGAGGCCTAACTACAGGTTTGGGGTCTAGACATAAGTCCATCATGGGACAATATATGCAATACTAGAAAATGTGTGCGGCAATTGCCATGTTTTTCGTGTATATTTTTATTGTGCACCCTTAGTTAAAGCAGTATATTTTAAATTATTTATTTAACAAATAGAAGTATAGTTGCCTTAACAAAGATGATAAAGTTTCATAAACATATACTTCGGTCTCAAAAAAAAAGTTGTCGACATGGTCTTCAAAGCATAAGTGTGACCCTTGTTATTTATAAAATATTTAATAAAAAATAGCATCGGTACACTTTTAAAAAAATATTTTTAAAACAAATTATTTCTAATTTTGTAACTTAATAAATTTAAAATTATTTCTAATTTATATTGGCAATGTTTGATTAAAACATTGCGTCTAAAGCTTTTTTTTTTTAGACCGGAGTGGTAAGAAAAAAAGATTGAATTTTAGTTCTCATAGTAATCAAGGAGTGTTTTTAGGGGATAAAACAATTTAAGTTATTTAAATATATATTTTCATAATATATAATGGTCTTTAATTGTAACATATACTTGCAAAAAAAATTATTCATAAAGGATCTATGTATAAGATTTTAGATGGTGAAAAAACCAGGCACATATTTTATGTTTTTATTAAGAACTTAAATGCAAAACTATCCAAGATTTTTGAGTCCAAAAACTATTCAAGATTGGCGGAAAGACGGAATTGTACTTTATTTTTGGTTTTATGAAAGGTCTAAAAGCAAGATCTACAGAGATATATTCAACTTTTTGTGCACCAGAGGATTGATCTGATGATCTAGAATTTATTGATGATATAATTTTAGATATTTAAAAATAATTCACGGGCTTTAATATATAAAGATTTTATTATTATTTCACTATCTATACAAAGGATGGTGACAGGACAGTGTGCGGACCTAAAAAAGCTAGGGCAATGGCAAGGCCATTTATGTCTGCTCCCGTCGAGTAGAAGCACGCTCCTATATTGACCGAAAAAAAGATTTTTTCTCTTTTTTAATATTCATCATTAGATTTTAATATGATGGTTAATATTTTTTAAGGTGACCCATAAAAAAGACTGTGAAATGACAGCGTGTGGACTTGGAAAAGCTAAGACAATGATACAGCCATTCATGTCTGCTCTCGCCGAGTAGAAGCACGTTCCTATGTTGACCGGGGAAAAAAAAAATTTTCTCTTTTCTAATATCCACCATTAGATTTTAATTCGACAGTTAATAATTTTTAAGGTGATATGGCGCTTGCATTTTAATATATAAAAATGAGTCCAACAGCTGCAATTTTTAAATTAGGATTGCCCTTTGAATCTCCTTGACTAATTCTTTCTTTTTATGAGGCTTATGTTTCATTTCGACTAATATTTATCTAACTCAAATGGCCAACATTCATGCTTCCTCCAATTTTAGCCGGAAGATCTTAGTGGTTATAAAGACTACCCACAATGGAGCATGTGCTTCAAGCCTTCAACTGTCACATCAGTCATGTGAACAATCGATGTTGGATTTTACTTTCTCTCCACAGTGGATCATCGGTGCTCTGAAATCCTGATGATAAAGGATACGCGGTATATTTCTCTAGGGCATCCGTTGAAGCAGTGGATGCAAAAATATTCACCAGTGCTTCATTTTTATTCAAGCATCGGTTCCCATTGGCTGGAACCGGTGTCTAGAAGGAAAAATCACCATGGTGATCAGGTGATCTGAGGCGCAGCGCCATCTTTCCAACGTCGACATTGTCGTCCAGTACATAATTTTCCCCGCCGCCAAAAAAAAAAAAGGAAAACAAAAGTACATTTCCAAGGAGACAGGTAGAAGAGGCCAACTCGGCCTTCACTTCGTTGGCCTCCTCGTGATATTTCCGGGAGCGTCGTCCGTCGTTGCGGCCCAAAACCAGTGGCCGCCCCCCGAATCGGGAGCCCACGGTAACCGCCTGGCGTCTGCTCCAAGCAAGCACGTCAATCCTGAAACGTGCTGGTACTGTACTAGCACCCCGCGTGCGTACGACCGCTCACCGTAGGCGAAACTTGTACTACTGCACGGCCGCCAAACAACGGGCGGCGAAACGGCTGCCCCGGCCCCGGGGCGCGGGAGCGGCGATGAATCCTCTCCTCCGTTGAGGTTTCAGAAAAACTGCTGGGTGCTGGCCACCTACCTGGTCCGAGCACACAAGTTTCTCTGGTGATTTTTCTCCATCTGGAACAATCGAGGCCGTTTTCTGCCGCGTCACTGGGACGAGCCATGGCGACGACGTCTCTGTCTTCCTATGCAAAGTGCGAAATAACTGAATTCAAAAGCTTAGAGAGGAGCGCAATGATCCGCGGAACAATAACACGTTGTGGGTCACGGGAAATGGTGACCAACTCGATCACAGGAACGTTTTTTTTTAAAAAAAAAAAACTCGATCACAGTAACATGCCTCGAGAAAAGGATACTTCATCAGCGCAGAAGTGGTATAATTTAATTCCAAAACAATTCTGTTTACAAGGAGCTTGTGGCCAGGTTACAAAAACAAACACGGGTTACACGTTACAGTGGATGAGTTCGAGAAAGAAAACGTCGGACATGGTGAGCTCGACGCCGCCGGTTACTGAAGCGACCACGACTGGCATGACGAGGAGCAGGAAAATCTTCAACAAACAAAGGTTACTAACAAAACAAACGCAATGGCCGGTTTTATTCAGTGAAGAGCGCGAGTGACGGCTGGTAATAGTCCTCGAAGCTCCACAGGCCCGGCGCGGGCTGCTGTTGCTCCTCGACGGCGGCGGGGGCGGCAGCGGTCCCGCCCTCCATGTACGGGATGCCGAGGAAGTTCATGTAGTTCTCGTACGCCATCAGCTCCTCGGACAGCTCCTTGACCTCGTCAGACGGCTCGGGCGCCTCCACCTTAGGCGCGGGGACCTGGGGCGGAGCAGCAGGCGCCGCGCGGACGGGCGCCACGTCGTTGGGGAAGTTGACCTTGGCCTTGGCGCCCCTGATGCGCCTGGCGGCGCGGTCGTACGCACGCGCCGCGGCCTCGGCGGTGGGGTACGTGCCGAGCCAGACGCGGACGCCCTTCACCGGGTCGCGGATCTCCGCCGCCCACTTGCCCCACGGCCGCTGCCGGATGCCGCGGTACTGGTTCTTGCGCTCGCGCCGAGCCTTGGGGCGCGCAGCTGATCGCGCGAACCGAAGCAAATGTCAGAAGAAGCCTTGCGCGAAGGAAAAAAAAAAAAAACAGAGCGCGACGAAACAGACGACCGCGTACGTGCCTCTCTCAGTAGCGTGGTGGTCGGACTCCTCCGCGTCGTCGGGCCAGAAGTCGGCGGCGGAGGCCCGGCGGCGCGCCGGGATGTAGTCGTAGATGATTGCACCGCCGCACATGGATTCCTCGACTAATCAGCTAGGGATCTTGTGTTATGTTTGCTTGGGGGGTGGAAGAATCGAAGCTGGACTGGGTTGAAAACAGAGGGTGGTGGCCTTTTCCTGCGGACGTCTTTGGATCGGGTTGGGCGCTATAGGCGGCCGACGGTCTGCGTGTATTTATACAGGTCGGAGTTGTGGGCGTGGGGGCCCGGCCGGTGACCTGGGACTAGGCTGGAGTTGGTGGCAGTCGAGCCCAGTTGCTTCGGAGCTGGACCGCATTTGCGTTGATTTCGGGATGGCGGTCCCGTTTGATATCGTCAAATCATTTTATAGAGTTTATGCTAAAAAAAAATTGTGACTACTGGAAGCGGGAAATGTCAACAAGTAAAATTGTACTCCTATATTTTATTCATTCAACTATAATGTTGTAAGATACTATGACTATGAGATTGTTTGGACTTTCATAAAACTCTAGTAAGGTACATGGTTTTTTTTTATAAAACATGGACCTTGAAATGTCAAACTGGATGCGCGTATCTGAAACAGTATTAAGGTGTCAAATACTGTAAGTATCACCCAAACTAAAGATCATAGGATTATTTTCCAAGGAAATTATAGTTGATCTATCCCATTTATTTTAGAATTTATGTATACAGAAAGAAATAATATGATATGTACACTTGTGACCCTTTTGTTTGACGTCGCATTCGGTTTTAAGGCTAAAACCAAATAACTCTTTATGTGTGTCAAAAATTAAGTTTCACACATAAAACGACTTTATTAATGGTAAACCGAACTATGTCTCGAATAAACTAAATTTAACCTATTAAAAAATGACTAAGAGTCTTATAAATTATTACAAACCAAAGCAGCGAAAAACAAAATAAAGCGTCTTGGACTACACAGCCAGATGACCGAAGTAGCTCGCTTAGACTTCACCTCCGAAGTCTTCAATGTTCTCTCAAACTTCGCCTTCTGCTGAGCAGCATTTATAAAGGTTTATAAAGGTAAGACTGAGTACGGAATATCCTCAGCAAGTGTGAAAAAGTATGATATGTTGTAGTACACAAAAAAAAGACAGCATAGATTTTTTTCATAAAAACACGTCATAAAGACACACATCCTATTAAGCACCTATTTACTAAGTGAAAGACATCGCGTCTGTAGATCAATCATGCCTACAGCTTATCCAGCTGTAGCACCAACATAAGAAACAATCACAGTATCCCACTGTGATCAGCAATCAAACCATACCAAAGTCTCACTAATTATGTGAGGATCCATGCAATGCTAGTGACCGTGAGCACGTCTATCATGACAGTTTTAACTCTACAAAGGTTGTACATAATTCTCTACGAGAAGTGATTTCATCCCCTATTTTTAGGTAGACTAAAGAAATCTCTATCATATATGTACCATCGCACTTGTACACTTCCTTTGGTGTGAGAGTCAAGAGATCACTTCAAAACTTTTTCATAGCTTCCTACAGCTTGTACGTACTCACTGAGATTTCACCTAATAAGATACTAACCGTAACCTAAAAAAGGTCCCCTTTTATGTCAAATGTTTCCTAAGAGTAACTCTCTCTTCCCCACACATCCTTGTGAAGCAAATATGATGATAAATCAAATTAATATCACTCATCCTGACAACAGCAAGCTAAGCATGTAATCTATGTAAACTAACGCGACAAGGCATAATAAGAAAAATTAGGTGAATTTTTAATAGTAGGTGCGCATTCAATTGACACAAGCATGCAATCTATAAGACAGAGGTTTTGTAAAGTAGATACAAAATGGTCGAGGACACTTGCCTTGCTGCTCCTGGGAATATTATTCAACTGCTTCAAACTCCTGCTGCTGGAAGTCCTCGTATTGCAGGTCCGAGACGAAGTCGCCTAATGCACGAGAGCACAAACAATCAATCAAATACAACAAAATAGACCATGATCAATATGATTATGTCATGAATGTATAAGTTATTTCGATACGATCGTTTTGGTATATTATTCACTAAAATCGGAGTTATGGTTCAGAAGTTATAGCATTTATAAGGTTCAGACACTAATATATAATTAATAATTAAGTACTGAGGATCTATCTGTAATTTACAAAATTATCTAAGGACTAAAATTTAATTACAGAAAAGTTCAGGGGTTTAAATGTAAATTTTGTCATTAAAGGTATGGACTAATTTATAATTAAAAATAAGTATAGGGGCTTTTTTCTAAATTGTCATAGTTAACTATTAAATAATTATTATAATTAATTATTAACTAATTATCAAAATTTATTTTTTAGGTTATTAATTAATTACTATTTTATTTAGTAATTAACAGATTAATCTGAAATTAATTAACTACTTTTTTTATTTAATTTCAATTAACCGGCACTGCTGACATCATGCTGACGTAGTAAAGGTTTGATGTATTTTATTCGAAAAAAGGAGGTTTAATCTGGGCCTTTGATTTCAAATTGAATAGATCTGATAAAGTAGATGACGTGGCTTAATCTGGTGCGTTGGATTTGAATTGGATGGATGAGGTTAATTGGGTGACGTGGCACAATGTGGGCGCTTGATCTCGATCGGGCGGATAGGATTCAATTAGATAGCACGATCTAATCTCGGTCGTTCGGTTCGGATCGAACGGCTGCGGCAGCCCGCGTCTGGGGCAGGCGGCGGCAGCGCCATGGCCGACTGCTCCAGCGAGCTCATCGGGGCATGAACCTCGGCGGGGAGAGGCTCAAAATGACGAGGAGAGGGAGGAGGTTCTCACCGCGGGGTCGGACGGGTCGAGGATGGTCGGAGGCAAGGTTGCGACGGCGAGGCACGGTGACGGAACTTCAGCGTCAGTGCACAGCTTCTATAGGAGGTGGCGCACGACGAAAATTGGCTAGGCGGGGGCGGTGCGTCGTGGACGAGCTTGGCACAGGGTCGCACGTGGCCGAGGTGGCACGGCGATGAGGGTGCGGGGCTCGGGTTGGGGTGAGAGAGAGAGGCCGTGGAGGTGGGTTTAAATAAGGGAGGAGGGGCGGCCAAGTCGAGGGCGGTGGTTACGTGATCCCGGGAACTTCGGGGCTGGCGGGCGGCGTGGCTCGGCGCGGCGGTTGGAGGCAAAGGCGGCGGCGGTTGGAGATTGGGGGTGACGGGGTGGCCCCACGCGCCGGCGAGAGGGAGAGGAGAGGGGTGTGCTGGGTTGGCTGCGCGTGGAGAGGTGGGCCGCGGGGGAAGGAGCTGGGCTGGCGGGGAGGGGGAGAGAGGGAGCCTGGTAGGGATGAGGATTTTTCTTTTTTTTTCTTCTTTTATTTCTTTGCTTTTTTTATTCGTATATTCATATAATTGTTAAATTTCTATTGCTATACAAAGAAATGAATCGCTATGCAATGGTATAAGATGAAAATGCAAATCCTAGTATTTTATTTAGAAAAGAAATTTTATTCTACTCTAAATTGAAAAATGCATTTAAAATTTCGAAATTTAATATTTTTGAAAATATAGAATTTTTAGTCCGTTACATTTGACCGATGTCCCGGAGAATGATTCGAGACCTCGGTTAGGTCTGGCAAACAGAATCGGTCCAACCTAGTGTGAGAAAAAAAAAAAAGAACGCAAAATCCCATCACAAGTCGCTTCCATTTGAACCGTGCTCTCAACGAGACAAAGTACATTTTCGTCAACAACTATACTTAACGCTTGTATATAGAAGTTTCCCACGAAGTCCCTGTCAAACACAAGCTGATACTCCCTGTCAAACATTTGAATCACGTTTTTTTTCCTCTTCGCAATATTTTACATTGGGTTGGCTGTACATATGTACGTCAGCTGGATAGAATCAATTGGTAAATTGTGAACTTTCTTTTTATTGTTAAAAAGAAGAAACAGAAAAGATGTAGCGTACAATTCAACAATTCAGTTGTTCTCCATGTACTCCCTCCCTTCTCAAAATGATGTTGTTTGACACAATATGATTAATTTAAATTTAAATTAATCATATTATTCTAAACAATATCATTTGGAAATGGAGGGAATATATAAGTACGTCGTTCAAAATTACTTCGTTGGATGACTGCTGTCTCCTCTCCTCTCCTCTCCTCATCCGGGTGTGACGTACGTACAATGATACAAGACGGTGGAAGAAGTACTGGCAGGAGCAAGTGAAAGAAACGGTGGGCCGCCAACAGGTTATAGCGTTTCAGGAGACTGATGGAATGCCTTCGGCGGTCGAAAAAAGGCCAAGACGTCAAAGCGCGCTGACGTATACAGGTTGACCAGCATCGGCCAGGGCTCCATGGGGCTAAACGGCCAACTAGGCCTTGCTTGCCACGGTTGAAATTCATTTAAAAAATATTTTATTTGAATAGTTGATGAAAAATTATTGAACAATAAACTGTTTTTTAATTTATTTTAAGAGATGACAAACTAATGAACTACTTCCTCCGTTTTTAAAGTATTGACAACATTGACTTTTAACATCAATTTTGACTATTTGTTTTGTTAAAAATTTGTTCAAATATGAAAAATTTTATTATTTTTTTCATATCATTAGTGATATTTAAAGTATGACTAATAATTTTACATATTGGAACACATTGTTCAAATACGAACTAATGAACCACGAATAGTCAAAGTTAATATTACAAATCAATTGTGTCAATAATTTTTTTAAAAAAGATATAGTATAAAATAAGTTTGTTGTTTATCACAGTTTCTAATTATTTTTGTAAATAAAGTGTGTAAAACAGGATATGAGGTTCAACTAAAAAATGAGAGTAGAGAGCGACTGTCAATGATGCCAAGGCCTAACGGTCACGCTGGGTGTTTGGATTCACGCCGTAGCCTGTTACGTTATGAACAATTGAGTTTTCTGAAGTGTTTTTAAGTACTGTTTGGTTGTGCGACTAACATGTCAACGACTCTTCGTAGATTTAAGTGTGATGTCTGGTAACTTGTATAAAATGGTAATATTTTGTTTAGTTTGTTGGATCTAATGATATCGAAATGTGTCTAGGTTTTTAACTCTCTGATTCTCAAAAAACAAATTTTTAAGTCTCTAATTTATTGCAGGATAGGTCTCTCTCTTAATAATATTTTTATTTCTATAACAATCAATAGATTATATTAGCCAGTGCTGATTAATAATAAGTTAAGTCGTCACTGATAATTATGAAATATATATACAAATTAATGATCAAGCTAATTATATTTAGCATTAAAATTTAGCTAATAATCTTAATAACAAGTGATATTATAATTCAATAATATGAGATCGATGCCTATGCTATTAGATCAATCTAATACCTAGAGCATTGAGACTATCCAATCTAATACTACCATATCTAAATCTTGGACATGCGCGCTTTGGAATATACTTAGAATTAAATTTTTGCTGCAAATATTGAATTATCAAAATAATGAGTATAAAGAGGATATACCTGTATTTGTTTAAAAATTTTTAAAGCACATCAAATTTTAGATATGATGCATGCAAAATTTGAATGATTAGATTGTATTTAATCTTTTACGGTGAAGAATTAGAAACTTCAAATTTTAATATTAATATATTATTTTTTTAAGTTAATATATTTCCTTCAACCGTAGCGTTGTTGTATCGGGACTATATGAGTAATTAGCAAAGCCAACAAAAATAGGTAGATTGGTTTAAGCCTTTTTTTTTTGAGCTAGTCTCGATGCCGTGCTAATGCTGCGGTTTAAAAAAATATCAACTTAAGAAAATAATATATTAATATTAAAATTTGAAGTTTCTCATTCTTTATCATAAATGATTATATACAAACTAATTATTCAAGTTTACATGTATAAACTACTTAATGCGACGCGTCGGCACAGGCAATAGTAGGCCAGTGGCAAGGCGCAGCTGATCAGGTCGAAGCGGATCCATGTCGGTGGGAAGCAATGTGGTACGGTTAAGGCGGAGCTAAATTTCACGCGATGCAGTGGTCTGGAGCATAGCGGATGGATGGCTAGTGTTGAAAACGGACGGAAATAGTCATGAAAACACCTCAACTATTTTCACTTTCATATTTGCAATACCAGACGGATACGGAAATGAAAAAGACAGAAACAAAAATGAATGTATAAATCTAGAGTTTTAAAAACAAAATAATTCAAATAGGAATGTAACGGAAACGGTAGATAACTGATAAATAAGTCAAAAGCATCAATAAGATAAGCATGAATTATTCATCAAGTCTTATAATACATATAATGTAAGTGGTAAGTTCACAACATATAAAGTTCTGCATAAATAAATTATTAGTTTATCAGCCTAGCTTGACACGGAAAAGAATAGCCAGTGTGTTGAGATCTTGCGTTTAATCATTAGTTGCTCAACTTTTTTTATTTCAAAGATTGGTCAATGCAAGGGTGAAGGCAAATGCACTTTCAGATTCATTTTTATTTGTGCAACGATCATCACAAATTAAAAATAAATGTCAACTCTTGTTTTGACGTGGCATTTCTTGTGCACGGAGAGGCTGTGGGACGGCAATTTCAGCGTGGCTAGAGGCATGCGTGAGCAGTGAAGGTTTCCAACGAATCTGAAACAAATTTGTTTTGTTTTTCAACAATTTTTCTTAAATTTCATATATTTGTTTCAGATAGTTAGTTAGTTGTATTTTATTAACTAACAATGATTTATGTGAATCTATAATCTGAAAAATTTGAAAGAACTTATCTGTTAAATTTGAGATATATATAAAAAAATTTCATCCGTCGAATTTATAAAAAAAATATAATTCTGACTATATTTTCTGTGTGTATATAGTCACTTAAAAAAAACTTACTTTTAAAGTAGCAGTGATGAAATGATACAAGATCTAGAGGGAATATCCCAAAATCTAAACAATCCCATCCTGACTGAACTGGTACACTTTAAAAGTTTACTCGTCAGTAAAGTTGTTGCTTTGTGACCTTGAGGTCACGTGTTCAAGTCCTAAAAACAGTCTTGCAAAAACACGGGGAATGGTACGTACAAAGATTCAAAATCGTCAGACAATTAACCGCACAAGCGGGAGCTAAATACATCGAGTTCACGTTTTTTTTTTATCCCTACCACATCCATAACAGCAGGGAAGAAGAAAACACGGTTTCAGTTTTGTTTCGTGGATGCCTCCTTGTCCAGAAGCTTCCAAGAAGACTTTGCCACATTAGATGGAGCAGATCCCACGGATGACAGGAGACATTCGGACCGTCTGATTCTGTTTGCTACTTTCTCCAATTCCATTATGTTGTCATCAACAGTATCAGGAGACGACTCAACTAAAGTAGGCTCGATTGAGCTTTTCCGCCTCTTGAGGCTTATGGGACTTGATTCAACATCCAAACGGGCCTCACATGGTTCGCCTCCCTCAGCATTAGGACAGTCCGTTTCACCTCTGGTGCAGTGTTTGCCGTTTTCGTAGAGTGGGCGGTCCACATTTGAATTTGTAACCTCTCGAGGCAAATCAGATGTTCCATTGAAACATTTTAGTGCTTCCTCTTTACTGTATCCTTGATTATTCACAAAACGGTCGTCATTTGTGTTCGCTGGAAGTTTTGCACCAGTTTCCATGACTTCCACAGGCATGTCAGATGGCACATTCAAGTGTTTTCGTGCTTCCTCTCTCACATCAAAAGATGGCTCATTTTCCTCATCTGAGCTGCTATTTCCTGTATCTGAATTCAGAGACTTGTAAGCAAATATATAGTGAACTGCCAAAAACTGCTATGCTAGTTAAACTACAGAAGAACAAATAGGGGGTAAAATCCATCTCTACAAAAGAGTAATGCTTTCTTGTAAGAGTAGAAGGCAGGCTATCCAACAGCAATGACTATTGTATGCCTATTAGATGGTGAATCAAAACATCTACCCGCTACACTGAACAGGATGATTGGCTTTAAATAGCCTGTGTTTAGAAAACCTCATGGAAGATTACAACAGTGTAATTAACATGCCATCCCTTGTCTTTCTTAAATATCATTATTTTTCTATATTTCGAGAAAATGGAGGTGACAGTTGAAATGGATGAATGGTAAGTTGTAGTCTCAAAGGGGCATATATATTTAGTACATGGCATTTTATAGAAACCCTATAATGCAGTGCAATAAATTTACCCTTAACAGTAACAACAATTTTGGCAGGAATTTGAACAGCGGTACCACAACTAAAAGAACTTTGCATATCGACTAACTCATCTACCAGAGGGTGTGACAAATCATAAATCTATCGTTAGACATATGGTTAAAATTGGTACACTTCCACCAAATTTATTTCCTGCTCATGTCTCATTATTCAAGATAAGTAACAATAAAAATAAGACAAAAAATATCTATATTCTTTAGTAGACTATTCAGTATAGCTATTGCAAATCTCAATCCAGGCATGATTTACTAGCTTCATGAGTCAAATGGCGAATGGTTGGTGTTGCAGTTGACATATGCTTCCCCAACCAATTCCGGGTTACTACCATTATATCAACATCTACTTAGCAAGGGAATGTTACTCCAGTGTCTCCACAAAAAAGATGGGTGTAAAAATATTTAACAATGAAATACAATATGGTGGCTGCCAGATGTCAAAACTGAATACAAATAGTTAACTCCTTAGCTAAATGTGTATCCAAGCCATATTAGCGTATAAGAAAGATTATTAGTACCTGATTTCGGTGTAATCATATGAGCATTATACCAGCATTTTCCATTTTGCTGACACATAGAATAAAGAGTTAAAGGAATAAAATAGGTGTTTACATTATTAGCTGATGAATCTACAACCACAACAAATATATATATTTCTTTTTGTTTATATCTGGATTTACAAATTGAGAGGCAGGGTCTACAATACAAAGCAGAGTGATGGTTGCCGGATAGTGATCCTAGGTAGGATTTTTTTTATCAATAAATATTGTTGATGATAATCAAGTTACTGATGATCATAAATCTACCGTAGCATGAAAATTATGATCCTTTGTTCAAACTTTAATAAGCAATTAGCAAGCTATATCAACACAAGAAAAAAGATATCATAAATAAAACAATTGATAGTCATATGTCGGTGCAATCAGACTTAGACCAAGATGTAACATAGACTTTAAGAACTTGTACATCATAGCACTCTAGAAAGAACATAGAACTATAGGAACATTGCAACAAGGTATCAAAATCTTATATTTATTCTAAAGGATAAAGTCCAATTTACTCCCCTAAAATATAGCCAAAGTCCAAATAACCCCCTAAACTATATTTTAGTTTATTTTACTCTGCTAAAACATGATTTTGGGTCAATTTATCCCCTCATATAATTTGTCTTTTTTTTGTTTCTCAATACACAAATATAATCTAAGATGAAACTTTACAAGATGATAAAGCATATCGTAACACATGTTTAAAA
>BCLH01001728.1:0-13380 GCA_001602315.1 Zoysia pacifica | reverse complement strand
ATGTAAGGAGGTGTTCAGATATAATGCATCTTGTAGTTTTAAAAACTATAGTATTGACAAAAGTGCAGCTATTTTGAAGTTAAAAAAATAAGTTTTATTTACCTCTTTCAACTATCATGTCGTGCGTTTTTTATTCTTTGATTACAAAATTGGGTATCAAGCCTGTTTGTTTTTCCTGCTCCATCGATTTGTACAGAGGTTTCAATGACATGGCCATTCAGGTGGTGGTTTCTGCTAAAGTGAATTGCACATCTATTGTCTTTGTTGACATAGACAACTCATATGTTCTTGCTTTATTCTAAATCAGAAAACAAATATTTAATGAGCTTAATAAATTGTAAAACTTTTAGACGTTTAAATCATTTCGCAAGGAACAATTTTTGTTTATAGGTCAAATTTAAAGTTACAAAGATATAATATTTTAAAATTTTAGAAAGATAAATAATTATTTATATTTAAAAAAGAAAAAAGTCTATTTACCATCTATACAAAATCTTGACTTAATTTACTCCCTTAAACTATTTAAATTGATACGACCTACAACTTTTTGCAATTTATCTTTTTCATTTTTTCTTTTATACAATTTGAAGTTGAAGGTCGGGCGCGCGCTGTACGAGTGCGAAGAGGCGGCGCCGCGATGTTGGGAGCAAGAGGAAAACAAGCCAGCTCTTAACAAAACCAGAAAATTTTTAGAAGGTGAAAACAAAAAAGAAAATTGACGTGGTCACGGAAAAAATGTGGTGCAGCTTGCCACGTGGCCCTCTCCCAGCTTTAATCCAAAACTGTTACCCTCTTCGTCCCAAAATGAATGATATTTTTGATTTTTTGAAATCATTTATTTTATTTTCAAAAAATTTACGAAAATACAAAAATAAATAAGTTAAGCTTAAAGTACTTCTAATAATAAATCATTTCACAATAAAATAAATAATTTTTTAAAATTTTTTTGAATAAAATGAATGGTTAAAAAGAGAAGTTTGAAAATTTAAAATAACATTTATTTTGAGACGGAGAGAGTACAAATTAAAAATCAAAATTTAGATGAATTAGGATCGAAATTATAGAGTAAACCGCTTGGTTCAATGAGTTTACAGAGCGATTTCACTATTGTTTTTACAGTTTCAAAACGGAACACGGGGCCGTTTGGAAACGCTTCTTGCGTGATTGCATTGAACATAATCGGCGGGGCAACCAAACGAATCCATTATCTTACCATGGCCACGATTCTCTCCGACGCCCACTTTACACACCAACGTGGAATCGGGGAAGTGGGCTGATTCCAGGGACGTGGACTCGATTCTCCCAGCTTGTGAGCCACCAACGCTGCCCCCGCTGCACCGCTGGGTCCTCCAGCGCCCTGTGTCCTCTGGCGCCACCCTATGCGCGGATTTTGACACAGAACGGACGCTGACCCGCATCGTCTGAACCGGCGCAGGGACGGCCGACACGCGTTGCCGTACGTTTGCAGGGGGCACTTTGTATGTGGGAGCCCACCGAGCAGCTACACGCGATCGGACGATCGGCCGGATGGACGTCCGTTTTTTTTTTTATCGCCACCCTCTTCGGCGCCTCCACGTCCTCCGGGGCCTGTGCCGTCCCCATCGCTTTCTGCAGCACCGCGCTGCCGCGCCGCCACGTCCTCCGGCATCTGCGCTGCGCCGCCATATTCTCTGGTGTCGCCTCCAGTCCGTCGCCGCTGCATCCTTTGGCGCCTCCTACTGGCCACCCCGTTGCGCTCCCGCGTTGCAAGCCGTTCAGGAGAGCTCTGTCATGGCTCTACAGTGAAAATAATCGATGTGTCAATCACTGAGATTTTCTGGACGAAAGATTTTGTAGGCAGCAGTTTATCTGACGATCAAGATTCTACCAAATCGCTTCGGTAAGAAGTTGTTCAAACAGCGCTAGAGTTTCTTTGGGTTACCACGGTTTTACGGATTTATGATTTCTATGAAAATTCTACATTTCTATTGACACCCGAAAAATGCAGCCACCGAAGTGTGCGGCATAGTGCTAGCAGAGTATTGGGCAAATCCTTTCGAGTATTTAACCCACCGAAGTATTCGGTACAGTATCGGAGTGTCCGGCAGGCTCTTTCGAGTTCGAGCGTTTTACCCACCGGAGTGTTCAGCATAGTGCCAGACTGTCTAACACGCCCTCTCGGGTTCAGGTGTTTTGCCCACTGGAGTGTCCGACACAGTGCCGGATTGTCCAGTAGACTTTCTCAGATTTAGACGTTTTGCCTAACGGAGTGTTCGGCACAGTGTCAGACTGTCTGGTAAATCCTCTCGGGTTCCGGTGTTTTGCACACCGGACTATTTGACATAGTGCCAGACTATCCGGCAAGCTTTCTCGGGTTCCGAGAATTTACACGACGAACCCTCCAGCATATCACCAGAGGATACAGCACTGTACCGAACACTCTAGTAGTATCGATTTAGGAAGTTTTTAGGCAGATCAATTCCAATTTATTTCCTAATTGAGAGGATTCTTTGCTCTGTGGGGTAAGACCATCACAGCTCTATAAAATAGAGGCCCATAACCGGTTGAGGGTATTTTCAATCGAATCTATTATTTGTCTCTACATTTTGTTCTTCTCCAAACTCTAATCCCCTTACTCGACCTCCGTTTCTCTGTTCTTCCTTCGTCTCGACGACGTTTGAAGGCCATTCGGCTGGACTGATCGAGCCCGGATCATCCCTAAGAAGATCCTCCTCTGATGGGTCCCTCTCGAGGTGGATTTTTTAGTGCTATCTAAACCTGATGTTGAAGAGACGCCGGCATGCCCGTACAAGGACGTGCAAGCAGTGTTTTGCCCCAAGGCTTCGATTTCGGCATCAACGCAATTTTTGATGACTCCACTGGGAAAGAGAGGTTCCGGTTGCATAAACTGAATCATCGTTTTCACCATGACCTTCGAGATCTCGCAAACGAACATCATCATGCCGTCTTTGGTGAAGTTGCCTGAGGAAGCTCTTAAAGCGTTCTTAGAGCGCCGGAAGGCCTCTGAAGAGGCGCGCAAGGCACGAAAAGATCGGAAACTTTAAAAGTACTTGGCGTGTTTCAAGATGAGACGATCTCTCAAGTGAAAGAAGCCATTCTTTTGAACGTCGTCGACGATGCGGCCATAGGTGCTGTCAACGTGAGAATACCTTCGCACTCTCTCGTTACTTTTGAGGACATTTCTTATTATTTTGCCAATATAAAAAAAGTCTTGACTAAATGATATGTAACACGTGATTCAAGAAAATTTGACAAAATCATTAAAAACGCTGGTGTTGCATCATCTTCCACTTATGTTGCGCATGTAGGTCCTACTAGTTCATCGGCTCCCAGTACATCTAGAATAGAACAACCGTTGTATGGCATGCCGTTGAATTTGTTCAGTGGGCAAACTAATTTTCTACCTCATGCGCAAACTAATGCTTTGGTAGTGCCTCTCATTAGCATAGAGCCAGTCACTAGTATCTCTAATCCGGTTACGAGCTGATTAAATAAATTGGCCAATTTTACTTCCCCTTACCGTACCGTTGACTATAGCACACCGCCTATCCCACTAAGCGCATAGGTATTCCTCATGTCCCTATATCTAGTGAACAATTTAGCGCCATAAAGATGAACATGCACCCCTCACCATCGGGCACGTCCCATAGACCACCCATCGTCAATATAGAGCAGTGCAGGGCTTGCATTAAAGAGAATTTGAGCAAACAATTTCGTGAAACATTAGGGGTAGACAATAAAGGAAGAGACCGAATTTATCAAAAATCATACCTCACGTATTTTCATTCGGTCCCATATCCTAGTGGATGGCGTATTCTCAACTTCGTCAAATTCAATGGCGAAGATAGAAAATCACTTGAGAGCACATTAGCCAATACATTGCTCAGTTAGGAGAGGCGAGTTCTAGCGATGCTTTGAAAGTACGATTGCTTTCTTTATCACTAACCAAAATTGCTTTCTCATAGTTTTCATCGGTGTCCCTGAGTTCCATTTATACGTGGGAGGCTTTAGAGCGTAGATTTTATGATCATTTCTATTCCGGAGACAACGAGTTAAAATTGTCACATTTGACATCAGTTAGGAAAGGAAAAGATGAACCCATGATGGATTATATCCAGAGGTTTAGAGATGTTAAGAACCGATGCTTTAATTTAACAATTTCTAAAAAAGATCTAGCTGATTTAGCTTCTAGTGGTTTGCGGTCTCATCTTAGAGATAGATTGGAGGGGCATAATTTTCTTACTCTCACTCACCTCCAACAAAGAGCTTCGACATAAAAAAGTCAAAGTAAGAAGTAAAACACAAGCATAAGACCCGCCACAGCGTGCACGTCGTGGAGTATGATTCGGATAGCTTCGATGATGATTCCAATGACATCTTGACTGCTGAGTTTGTTTGGTCATCTAAGGCCAAATTATTTGCATGTGATTCGCTCAGACCAGTTCATAAGAATCGGAAAGACCAGGTTAAATACACCTTTGATGTTACTATCCAAGGCTCGAGACCCGGGGGGCAAGCTCCACAGCCCAAGATGATAAAGCCAAAGAATTCTGAAGTGGGCAAGTGGAAGGTGAATGTTAGCAAAGCTGTGGATAGGACGATGGAGTCTAAAAGCACCTTCGACCGTCTTATGGCCAAGTACAAGAGCCAAAAGACCAATTTGAAGAATTGGTCTGTGAAGCGACCAAGATCACCACTAAGGGGAGGCAGTCCACCTAAGAAGGAGATCAGACCGGTAGTAGACGTGCGCGGGCCTCCTCCTCCTCCTCATGGGTTTAGGATGCCACCGTCATAGTTTCCTCCTATGCCGTGCCCACCATTTCCGGTGTGGCACCCGTACATGGGGGCCGTGGATGCCTGTGCCACCGATACCCATTCCACCGATGTCATTCCCACCATTTCATCCGGAATGTAACGTGCCAAGAGGAGATGTCTTCAAGAAGCTCTCCGGCCCTATTCTCGATCGGTTGGAGCCTCAACCGGTCAATGCGAGAAAAGTGGGCTCCACCACTGCTCCTAGGAACGAGTGATGCCCTAAGCAAAATAATGAACTTTCCCCTTCAACTTTTATCCATCAAGAGAGTGCATCTGGAGGTGTTATCAAAATCGGCACAACCGATGTTAAAATCGGAGAAATTTTCAAAAGACTGATCACGTTGGATGATCCGTCGAAAAGGCCTCTCATGATCACGAGGCTAGTAGCAGCAAGAGCTCCTCCAAGTACACACAGCCGAGGTGATGTCCGTATGGTTTGACCCACACTCAAAAAAGAAAGCTTCAAAAGTTGTGTCTCTGGGAGATTCGAGAGAAGGAGGCGGAGAAGAAGAAAGATGAAATCTTCAATGTGATCAAACCAATGGTTACTCAAGAAAAGCAGTGGAGAGCTAAGGAGCCCAAGGCTCCTACTCCACCGGTGATGGAGGATGCGGTAGCTACTCCGGGAGCGCCGGGTCTGGCCGGCTCCTTGTTGGGAGAGGGCTCTACAGCGGCTTCACCCTAGGGAGACGTTGACATATCCGAGTTTAACAATAACAACCACTTGGACTACGAGCCTACGTCGCCTCGGAAAGGTATGGAAATTAACACCATTTGTTTATCCCTTTTCGATTATTCTTTGGTGGAGGAAGAAGTGGTTATGGCACAATTTGATTTTGGGCCAAAGAATGCTGTTTTTGAGAAGTTCGAGGAATCGGAAAACCATTTGAAACCACTTTATGTGAGAGGTCATATTAATGGCACACCGATTTCTCACATGCTTATAGATGGCGGTGCTATTGTTAATCTAATGCCATATTCTTTATTTAAGAAGTTAAGTAAGTAAGTAAGGCCGATGCCGAGCTCATCTAGACCAACATGACTTTGAACGGTGTGGGAGGAGGAGACCCTATTGAAGCTAAAGAGGTCACTTCTACAGAGCTCACCGCTGGAAGCAAGACCATGGCTACCGCTTTCTTTGTCGCCGATGTGCGTGGTAGTTATAGCTTAATCTTAAGGCGTGATTAGATTCACGCTAATAGGTGTTTTCCTTCTACATTGCATCAATTTTTGACACAATAGATTAGTGATGATGTGAAAGTTGTTCATGCGGATGCATCGGTTTGTGTTGCTATGGCCGAATCGTCTTCTTTGCCGCATGACACCGTCAAGTGCTTGACCGGGCTGGATTTGACGGATTATAATTTTTTTAGTGTAACTAGGGATGATTTTGTGCCTGTCAACATAAAGCCGATAGAGAATCGACTCAACCATATTATGTGATTCAATGGAGTCAAATTTAGATTGGTTACAAAAGAGAGTAGAACACTATCGGTCCAATATGAATGATATGTGTGAAATTATAGAGGAAATAGAGAACAAGGATAAGTTAGGACAATGATTTATGTCGGTCAATCCTCTCGAAGAGGTAAATCTTGGTAGCAATGATAATCCAAGGTCGACTTTTATAAACTAAAATCTGAAAGTCGATTAAAAAAGAAAATTGGGTTGTTGAAAGAATATGTGGACTGTTTTGCATGGTGTTTTAATGAGATTTAGGTTGAGCCGCGAGCTAATTGAGTATCGGCTTCCAATAAAATCTAGTTTTAGACCTTTTAAGCAACCGATGAGAAGCTTTAATCCGAACATACACCATCGGATTAAAGAAAAAATTAACCGATTGCTTGATGAAAATTCATAAGGCCTTGCAGGTATGCGGAGTGTATATCCAACATTGTACCATTGAAGAAGAAGAACACTCGTAAAATAAGAGTTTGCATTGATTTTAGAAATTTGAATAAAGCTACTCCTAAAGATGAGTATCATATGTCTATAGCCGATATGTTAATTAATGATGCTTCTGGTCATAGAATCATTAGTTTTCTTGATGGTAATATGGGTTATAACCAAATTTTCATGGCCGAAGATGATATCTCTAAAACTGCTTTTAGGCGCTCCGGTTTTATAGGATTATTTCAGTGGGTTGTCATGACTTTTGAGTTAAAGAATGTGGGTGCCACATACTAAAGAGCTATGAACTTTATCTTTCATGATTTGCTTGACGTTATTATGGAGGTTTATATAGATGATGTGGTAATCAAATCGACTGCTTTAGATCCTCACTTGGCCGATTTACGACTTGCTTTGGACCGAATGCGCCGTTTCGGTTTAAAAATGAACCCTCTTAAATGTGTTTTTGGTGTTCGGCTGAGAAGTTTTTAGGTTTCATAATCCATGAAAAAGGTAGAGGTAGGTCTTAAAAAGATAGAAGCGATTAGAAACGTGCAAGCGCCCACATGTAAGAGAGAGTTACAAAGCTCTTAGGCAAAGTAAACTACTTGAGGAGATTCATATCTAACTTGTCAGGAAAGATCAATGCATTTACTCCTATTCTTCGGTTAAAGAGTGAAATCGAATTCACTTAGGGAGCAAAACACCAAGAAGCTTTTAATAAGATTAAAGAGTACTTATCTTCGCCGCCAGTTCTTAGGGCGCCTAAGGGTGGAGTTACTTTTCATCTCTACATAGCGGCGGAAGATGATGTGGTTGGTGTTGTTTTGACACAAGAAGCCGAAAGGAAAGAATATGTAATCACATATGTGAGTCGATGGTTGGTCGATGCGGAAACAAAGTACACTCTCATCAAAAAACTATGCTTTTCCTTGTATCATGCTTGCACCAAGTTGAGACACTATTTGTTATCCAGTGCTTGTGTCGTTGCTTGTCAAATCGATGTTATTAAACATATGTTTTATAGGCCAATTTCTAGTTAGTAGGCTTGGTAAATAGACATATGCATTGATTGAGTATGATTTGGCTTATGAGCCATTGAAATCCATAAAAGACCAGATTGTTGCTAAGTTCATTGTTGAACATCGGATTGATTTAGAGCATGCTTTAGATGTTGGTTATGTAACACTTATCCCTGGAAACTATATTTTGATGGATTTGTTTGCAAAGAGGGACAAGGTATTGGTGTAGCGCTGATTTCTCCTCATAATATGTATTTTGAATTCTCAAACCGATTAGAGTATGATTGCACAAACAATCAAGCCGAATATGAAGCGCTGTTGTTCGGTTTGGAGATGTTGGAATCCATGGGGGTAAAACATATTGAGACTTTCGGCGATTCACTGTTAGTGGTGCATAAGTTGCTGAAAATTTTCAATGTTTGAATAGATCGTTGAATGCCATTTTAGATAAGTGTCTAGATCTTGTCAAGGGCATGGATGAATTTCAGATACGCCATGTCCCTAGAATGCAAAACAGTAAGGCTAATGATTTGGCACAACAAGCATCGAGTTATAATGTTAGCAAGAAAAGATTTTCAATCATTAAGAAACCGATGCTTGAGATGCTCAAACTAGATGATTCGGATACTAGCACGTCAAAGTGTAACAATGCCGAATCACTTGATTGGAGATCTCCCATAATTTTATATATTCGTAGTCCAACCCAAAGTGTAGATAGGAAGGTTCGGCATGTAGCTTTCAAATATACTTTGATTGATGATAACTTATACCGCCGAACGAGAGACGATTTGCTTTTGAAGTGTTTGGGTGATGAAGAAGCCAAAGTGGCCATGGGGGAAGTCTACGAGGGTATTTATGGTACACATCAATTGGCTCCAAAAATAAAGTGGTTATTGAGAAGGGCTAAATTGTATTGGCTAACCATGATTGTCGATTGGTATTGTTACTACAAAGGATGCGAAGAGTGCCAAATATTTGACAATATTTAGTTAGTACCCACTGCCATGATGAACCCCATCATTAAACCTTGGCTATTCCGAGAGTGAGGTTTAGATTTTATAGCGCAAATACATCCTCCATCTTCGAAGGTACACCGTTTCATGTTAGTTGCAACAGATTACTTCACTAAGTGGACCGAAGCGGTTGCGCTCAAGAACATGACACACAAAGAGGTAATTGAGTTCCTTACCGAGCATATCATTCATAAATTCGGCATCCCGCAAACTTTGACTACAGACCAAAGTACTTCTTTTACCTTCGGCCATGTTCGAGAGTTTGCCTAATCCTATAGAATTAGATTACTCAATTCATCTCTATATTATGCTCAGACCAATAGTCAGGCCGAGTCTAGTAATAAAACATTAATTAAACTCATTAAGAAAAAGATAGAAGACCATCTTAAATGATGGCATGAAATCTTATTGGAGGTATTATGGGCACATCGTATATTTAGGCATAGAGCCACTAAAATGACCCCTTATGAACTCGTCTATGGACAAGAGGTCGTTTTACCTGTCGAGGTAAATCTAGGGGCCTTGAGACTAGCTAAGCAAAATGATTTGCTCATTAGCGAGTATCACACCCTGATGTTGGATAATATTTATGAGGTCACCGATAAGCGACTGAGTGCTTTGAAAGCAATTGAGAAGGATAAGACAAGAGTTGCTAGAGCTTACAATAAGAAGGTAAAGTCAACACTTTTCAGTGGGCAAATTGGTTTGAAAAACTATTCTACTCGCAGGTTTGAAGAGCAACAAGTTTGAGAAATGGTCTCCTAGTTGGGAAGGGCCATATAGAATAGTAAAAATCATTGTCAAAAATACATACATAGTGGAAAATATGCAGAGAGAGTCATTGTTTAGAGCCCTTAACAGCCGATATTTGAAAAAGTATCACCCAAGTGTATGGCAAGAGGGTCTAATGAAAATGGCCGATATAGAGAGTATCGTTGTCAAAAAATGATAATATGGCCGATGAGTCAAAGGACCATCTCTCTTAGGTGTTTTTCGAGTGCTTGAAATGTTTTATGGCACATTGACATTGCAAAAAAAACCAAGAGGGCATATGTTGACACCCGAAAAATGTAGCCATCGTAGTATCTGGCACAGTGCCGGAGTGTCTGGCAAGCCCTCTCGATTTTCAGGTATTTAGCTCACCGGAGTGTCCGACACAGTACCGAAGTGTCCGACAGGCCCTCTCGGGTTCGAGTGTTTTGCCTATCGGAGTGTCCGGCACAGTGCCGGACTGTTCGCAGGCCCTCTCAAGTTCGAGCATTTTACCCACCGGAGTGTCCGGCATAGTGCTAGAGTGTCCAACAGGCCTTCTCGGGTTCGAACGTTTTGCCCGCTGGAGTGTCCGGCACAGTGCTGGACTGTCCGGCAAGCCTTTTCGGGTTCCAGTGTTTTGCACACCGGACTGTTTGGCATAGTGCCGAACTATCCGGCGCCCTCTCGGGTTTCGAAAATTTATACGACGGACCCTCCGGCACGTCACCTCTTCAGTCACCAGAGTATTCGGCACTGTACCGAATACTCCGGTAGTGTCGATTTAGAAAGTTTTTAGGCAGATCGATTTCAATTTGTTTCCTAATTGTAAGAATTCGTTGCTCTACTGGGTAAGACCATCCCACCTCTATAAAACAGAGGCCTATTGCCGATTGAGGGTATTCCCAATCAAACCTATCATTTGCCTCTATATTTTGTTCTTCTCCAAACCCTAATCTTTTTACTCGACCCCTATTTCTCTGTTATTCCTTTGTCTTGACAATATTTGAAGGCGATTTAGCTGGCTTGACTGAGCCCGAATCAATCCTAAGAAGATCCTCCTCCGACGGGGTCCTCCCGAGGTGCGTTTTTTAGGTGCTGTCTAAACTCAGACGTGGAAGAGATGCTGACGTTCCCGCACACGGACATGTGGGCGGTATATTGCCCCGGGCTCCGATTTCGGCATCAACAATTCCAAAGAAGACATTAGTGCCCTAGCAAAATTATTTCTTTATTGACGCCGCACAGTGTGCACTGTCACAAACTAATGTAGCAGTGCTGTTAGCAACATATCTACATCATCAATTTTAGATCGAGCAGATAAAAAAAAGACTAAATTCCGTAGTAGTTCTCTAAAATTTTTTATCAAATTCAGAGGACCCTTATCGATTTCTCACTGTATAGAGAGGATATGGTCTGAAGCGCAAACTGGCGCCACCCGAATGCAGATCGTTTGGACTGAGGTTCTTAGTTTACTCCCTCTGGTTTCGTATTAATTTTTGATGTTTTATATGAGACTTAGATCAAACTTTGAGAATATAAATTACAAATAATTTTTAAATTATTAAATTTGAAAATGTGAAAATTATATGATTAGATTTGTTTTAAAAAATGCTTTCATAATGATATACATATGTCACTTTTAAATAAAAACTACTATAAGAATAGAAGTCAAGGTTATACATGCATCACTTTCAAATAAAAACCACTATAAAAAATAGAAGTCAAAGTTGTATTTTAGAGACCATGTCGTTGTTTAAAATGTTGAGGATTATAGAACCAGAGAGCAGTGGTAGAACTTAGACGGAAATTTTTTTTTGGGGGGGGGGGGGGGACGACTATAAGCTTAAGCTGTCCATTCTATACACGTTATCGCAATCTCTTGGAGTGGCCAAGGTGGCTTTAGCGTGTTTGCTTATTACCGTTTACGAGTAGACGAAGTGACAGAGTCGAATAAAATTATATCTCTTATTCTCCTCCACACCGCCGGTGCCGCCACTCGACGGAGATCGCACTATGAGATCTACATTAATTGGAGCTAGATCATTCTTTGGATTGCTGAATGGGTCGAAAACTCTCAAAATGAGCTAAATCCCCCTCCATCTCTACATGAAAAAATTTGTTGTCACCAAGGTAATTGATATGTTGTACGTCTAATGTTACTTAGATATTTTATCAACAAAACCTTTGTCGCACTTTGGTGACTAAAAATTTGTCATTATATATATATATATATATATTGATTAACTAGTGTATATGTTGGTTGCTAAAATTGAAAACCTTACTATCTAAATCTATGTAGCAACTAATGATCGTACACATTTGTCACTAAAAATGTATATCCAAATAAAAATAAAATTTTGATCGCTATTTATCAATTTTTAGTGACTAAATTTCTTGATCACTAAACTTATGAAAAATTCAATTTTCTTGTGATGCATCTTATATTGTGTAAGATAAATAAATAAAGGGAGGCCAATTAAGAGGTTCTATGAGGAATTTTCAGAAGTAAGGGGGGGGGGGGGGCCATAGCCCCTGACGCCCCCTCCCCCTCAGTTCCACCTCTGCCACCTCTGCTGAGAGAGTAGACAACTGTAATAATTGCTATAGACAAGACGAATTTTATATTGTAACAAGCTAATGTAGCAGTCAGTTAAAAAAAAGACCAAATTTCTCGCTATAGTGGTTGTCTGAACTTCTTGTTCTCAAATTCAGAGGAACTCGACTGGTGCCGATCTCTCCTGAGGTCGGGAAAATTTCTGGAATGCTCAATTATTGGTGCTGTGTCCATCACGGTTAGCGATATTTGGTGACTTTGGTCCAGCTATCTTGCTGGCTCGACCTCCTTCTTTATTAGGGATGTACGGAGTAAGTGGTGTCTAATGAATATTTGAGGTCAATTTTTTAGTTTATTTATATCCTATTAATAGTATAAGGTGGATAAGTAAAAAAAAATATAAGTTGGATAGAGGGTTAGTTCATTTAAACTCTGTTTAGATCCGGTTGACTAATTATTCGCCAACTCCTTTTCTTTCAAAGCGGTAGAATAATAGAGAGACTAATTTTTAATCTACCTATGGATTAATTGTTTTCCTATTAGTTCATCCAGACACTAATTAACAATTTACTGATATAATAAAAAGTCTAAAATATCCTCGATGTTTTTTCAAAGCCAAGTCAGAAACCATTAATCCTGAATCTAAGCAGTCACAAATTAATAATTAATCAAAGACGAAACAGATATTTTATTGCAGGATGGATCAACAATTAATCTAGCTCCAAACAAATAATGAACTAGCAATTAATCGATTAATTAGTCAAACTAATAATTCGCAGCGGATGAAACAGGATCTAAAGAGCTCTGGGCTGACCTGCTGATAAAAAAAAGATAATACTCACTTTGGTCCTTGAATTATGCTCAAAAGCAAAGTTTCGACCTTCGATTTTTAAAAAGTCTAATTTAGTACTGAACTTTGAGTATAGGCTCGATTTCATCCTTGTTTCTGACGTGATTGCATACATGGCACATCACATAAGTATATAGCATGTCACGTTAGCTTCAATTTTAAATTGTTAATTTTAAAATTGATTTTTCTTTCAAACCATGAGTCTATTTTTGGATCCATTTAAAACAACATGTTTATTATAATTAATGCGACCAAAAATATTTTGTTTGGAATTATTTTTAAAATTTAATGTTTTTATGTATCATTTTGACATAATTTGAATATGTTATATATTTTTCATATACTCCTTCATATTTTAACAAAACTCATTCTCAAAGCAAAATAAATGTTAGAAATGGCATTTTGTCATTGCAATATAAGTATTGAAACATTTTTTCATATCAATCGGTATAATTTCACGCCTGATGCTCAATACAGTCCAAA
>BCLH01001727.1:43768-65893 GCA_001602315.1 Zoysia pacifica | reverse complement strand
TGGGCCGCGCCCAGCGTCCAGGCCTAGTGGACCGGGCGGCCGTGAACGGCCTGCACACAGGTGCTAGCTGCCAGGCCTCCAGGCCCGCACGGCAGTCAGCCGCCGCCCAGACACACTGCCAGCCACACTATCGAAAATACTATGGCCACCCACACCAGTGCACACACATATTTATTCTAAGGCCATTTTAAACTCAAATAAATTTCTAAAAATTTTCAAAAAATTCCCACTTGGCAAATACACCCATACATATTAAAAACCAACTTAGGAAAGCCCTTTTTGTCACCACAAATTCCACATTAGCCCTCCAATATTTAGAAAATTACAAAAAGACCCTTTCATCCTATTTTATCACCATTTTTCTGTACCACCGTTCACCCCAAGACTTTTGCACCATTAGAATCGTAAATCCGAGCCCTACCTTTTGAAGCTACCCAAAATCCAGGTTCTCCTATTTTGTTTTGGTGTTTATTCAATTCTTGTTTTATGTTCTTTTTCGTATAAATTTATTTTATCGCTTTCTCGTGTAGACAACAAGGTGCTCGGAGATGAAGAAGCTGACGATCCGGAGTACGAGAAAGATCTTGAGGACACCTTCAAAGGCAAGTCTTGATCTCTTAATCATTTTGCTCTTAAATTTTGCTATGCACCTATAGGACTTGTATACTTGCATGATTATAATATATGTGTTCAAAACATTGTGTAGTTATGAACTTACTTGTTAGTTACGTATTTATATTTATGTCAGTTACTTGCTCTCATGAAGTATGAATACCACCTTGATACCGAGTCGTCGATCGAGCCTTGTTAACCGTAGGACTCTCGTCATTAATTATTTTAATGATCGAAAAGCTACCATTAGAATGTTTAGGAACACTCGTGCAAGGCCATGCTTCACCACACTATATACTCAACATTTATCAAAATGAGTTAAACTTAGTTTGGTGGCGTGAGTTAAATAAAATGGGATTGGGTGATAGTGCAAACTGAAGCTAGGTGATGTATATTGTTTTTGGTCGTGGGACGAGCTCCTAGTGCTACGTGTTGTGCTAGGTGTTAGGCTTCGAACTGGTCCACCTGTCGTGGACGAGCGTCGTCCCTACTATATAAAGACCGGTTCACCGACCTCAACGTAGTGATTACGTGCAACCACAGAACCTGTCTGGGTGGGACTCACTCCACTCCTTTGGTTATCCACAATGACTCTTAAAGGTGGTCGAGAGACAAGAGTCGCAGGTGCAGACATGAGATACTTACGGTCCGGTCTTCGATTACAGCAATTGCTCACGCCATGGGATCGTATTATCCACAGGTATAGCCCTCTAGTTTCCATAATTACCTATCCATGAGTGTGAGGTTCCAAGAAGTAGACGTGGATGTTCTAAACCCACGATCTGGCTACGAAAATGTGCTATCGTATTATCGGTAGACTGAAAAACCTCGAGAGATGACTCCCGTTCGTATTTTGAGGCGGACTTTGTGAATACCTTAGCGTGTGTTAGAGTAGACGTTATACAACTATGTTGATCAAGAGGAGCGTAGCCTGTGGGTACAGTGTATAACCTCTTCAGAGTGTATAATCCATTTGTAATGGCCGTTGTTACGGTAATGACATACTACAACTTGGGCTCACTTTGATTAGTCTTGATCATCTCTTTAATGGTGTGAGTGGGTGTAGCTACCCGTGTTTTTAGAAAGTGTTTGGTGAGAATAGTGAATGCTGTTACAGTTAAAATTTGAAAACTGACGGGAGGAGTGACTTTTCTCTCAGATTCAAACTCTAAAATACTGATAGAATAGGAACACTCTTCCTCCTGTTTTGAAAACCTCTCGTGTTGCCTGCATAACTATGCTGCTTTAGCTAAAAGAAACACATAGCCTCCTCTTGTTGGTCAATTATATATGAATACAGCTAAGTACAGGGTTAGGACTTGCTGAGTACGTTTATAGTCACCCTCGCTGCTGTCATTCAGATGAAGAAGAAGATGATGCTGATCTTAGATGGCAATGAGTAAGACTCGTTCTACGCGCAAGTTTGCCTGTGAATTTTGCTTCTTGTCTTTCATTTTTATATAATGGATGTCCGAAGTGGTCTAACATATTTCGTTGACTTGTAAGTTAAGGCTTGTTTGTATAACTCTATCTAGGACAATATATAGTATATATTATATATCCACAATACATGTGCGTATCAACTACTGATCTAAAGAATAGTATAGTGGTCATGGGTTATCTCAGAAATGGGGTATCACACAATTTGAACGGTTGATCTCCGATCGACCGGTTGAATATGAATTCTAATTCATAGTACTGTTCATCCGGTGAATTTCCTTCTTCAATTCACGGGACCCAATCCGTAGCATTTTACTGTATGATTTCCAAATTTTATTCAATGGTCGTCCGGGTCAGCCCTCTGGGTCAACACGGAGTGCCAATAAAATCGATCCTGTTAAGGTAGGAACGGGCCAGGCGCTTGCTGCGGAAGTGCAGATTGTGCGAAACATCTCAGCGAGAAGAATCCACAACTCTGGAGTCCCGTGAGAACAAAAATCACGTGATTTCAAACACCAAGTCGTGCCGGTGCAACTGACCTTTCCAACAACTAGTGCATCCGTCACATGGCGACTGGTTCCGTTCCAGGAAAGAAGCTACGTCGCCGCTCCCGTTCCACACGACTCGTTTCCAAGCCGCCGCCTTGCTTTCCAAGCCGCCGTGCCGTCAGCCGAGACGTAACCCCGCTCGCGCTGCGTAATCGTATAAAAGGGCAGCTGCGCACAGCCAGGCAAGCTAGGCAACCCCGCTCCAATCGGCCGGGAAGGGAACACGCTCACGCAATCCTCCAGTACAGTGAGTCGCCGAGCCTCCAGCCATCCACACACCTGACGATGGCGCCGCGGCAGTCGCTTCTCCCGAGCTTCCTCTACGCGCCATCGGCCGCAGAGAGCGGTAGGGTAGTGGCGGGTGCGCCGAGCGAGCCGCCGTTCGGGAAGATCGAGATGTTCTCTCCGGCGTACTACGGGGCGTGCGCCGTCGGGGGCGCCGCCGCGTGCGGGGTCACGCACGCCGCCGTCACGCCGCTCGACGTCATCAAGTGCAACATCCAGGTACGTGCGTAACTGCCTAGCGCGGGAAATGAAGCTGGCTCTTTTCTTCCGATATTCTGGAAACAGCGGCGATTTCGATTTTCGTCTGACGAAAATGCGGCGCGATGTCACAGATCGACCCTGTCAAGTACAAGAGCACCTCATCGGCGTTCGGCGTGGTCATGCGGGAGCAGGGCGTCCGCGGCTTCTTCAGGGGCTGGGCGCCGACGTTCCTGGGCTACAGCGCGCAGGGCGCGTTCAAGTACGGCCTCTACGAGGTCTTCAAGAAGCAGTACAGCGACATCGCCGGACCCGAGTACGCCGCCAAGTACAAGACCCTCATCTACCTCGCCGGCTCGGCCACCGCAGAGGTTTTCGCCGACGTCGCGCTCTGCCCCATGGAGGCCGTTAAGGTCAGGGTGCAGACGCAGCCGGGGTACGCCAGGGGACTCCGCGACGGGTTCCCGAAGATCGTAAGAGCCGAGGGATATTCAGGGTACGACATCACAGCCTTTTCAGTATGCAGCCAGTACCGTTTTTTTTTTTGGTAAAATGAATGAACGGGATTGCTAAACTGATTGATCCTGGTTGTGAACTGCAGGCTGTTCAGAGGATTGGTTCCTCTCTGGGGCAGACAGATTCCTTGTAAGTGTCCATTCCAGGCTTTTCAGCTACTGTATTTACTGACATGTGACATAGCTAGTTCATTTCGCCATTAGACTTGAGCTTCCCAAACTGAACTCCTTCTTATTCATCGATTCTCTGCTCAGATACCATGATGAAGTTTGCAACATACGAGAATATCGTCGAGATGGCTTACAAGCACCTCATCCCCACACCCAAGGACCAGTGCAGCAAGCCTCTCCAGCTCGGAGTAAGTTTCGGCAGCGGCTACGTCGCCGGAGTCTTCTGCGCTGTCGTTTCGCACCCTGCCGACAACTTGGTCTCGTTTCTGAACAACGCCAAGGGCGCCACCGTTGGAGATGTAAGTCCGCATTGCATACGAATCACGAATGAATACCACCGAACTTGATCGCTCTTTCTCTAGCGTCTAACAACTGTATTTCTCACTGCTTTTTTCATCAGGCTGTCAAAAACCTTGGCCTCTGGGGCCTTTTCACGCGTGGCCTTCCGCTTCGCATCCTGATGATCGGCACCCTGACTGGGACTCAGTGGGTGATCTATGATTCGTTCAAAGTTATGGTTGGACTGTAAGTACATCTATCCTTCTATGTAAAACCATGGCATCGTTGTATGTTGACTTTCCTAGTTAAGACTTCTAAAACAACAACTTTGCTTTTTCAGGCCAACAACCGGTGGAGCGCCTGCCCCGGCTGCTATCCCAGTGGAAGGATTGGAAGAGCTGAAAGCCACTGCTTGATTTTCTAGATTTTTCAGATGAAATACACTCCATACTTGATTCGTGATTGTTACATCTCCTCCCCCCCCCCCCCCCCACAATGTTTGCCATAAGTTGGTGAAATCTTTGAATAAGAAGTTTCCCAGTGTCTGTTATGGGCACAACGTTCAAAATGTAGAAGTCGCTAGTCAGAAAGCTGATAAATTCATCTTATGTAGATTAGTTCTTAATGTATCATGGGGCAACATGTCTCTGTAAAACGTTGGTTTTAGTTTTTGAGCAAAATGTTGTTATCGAAATATGTGATCTTCATGAAATTTGCTTATGCCTATGGTGTCCAGTCGAGACCACTTGTTTCAATTTGTATCGACCAATTCACAATTGTTGTGGAAAAAAGAATATTCAGAAAATTATGTCGAAAAGAAGGTTCTTCTGCACAGAGAAGAATGTGGTCTAACTACGGTGTTAGTTCATTAATACCAGATAATGATCAAGTGAGACATGGTCAAATTAAGGAGGCAGTTATTGTTGAGTTCATGCTGAATTATCGGTAAAAATTAGGGTGGCTCATATGAGATTTAGATAATGGTCCAAACTACCATTCCGTGGTCCATAGTAGCCCATCACGAAGCCCACCGTAGCCTGCCGGTAGCCCAGTACTGTTCTTCTCTCTGGCTGTCCCGAAACGAGAGAATTGGCAACGCCCGGCCCACTCGGCTGTGCGAAAAACCAGCGGCTGGAGTCTGACCACAATTGAAGAAGGCGGCAGCATCTACTGCTACATGTCTGACCATCATTTCCTCGCCTTGTTGTTACAGCTTGCAGGCTGCAGGGCGGCAGCATCTCTCGCTCTGTAGCATGATGGTGCGTATACTGTTCATCGATCACGGATTCTCGCCCACAGTGACGATGGCTTGGGCGGGGCCGGGGGGGCATGTCTATCTACTCCTAGGAGTACGTACTGCAGGAGAAAGGCCATTCTTAACGGGATTACTCCTCTAAAACGGGTCTTCGTCTTTTACTACCTCATCCGACGCCGCGGCCCCTGCCGCTGCCGCTGACCGAGAAATTCACGGGGAACGCTTTACTTTGTTCTGCGCTTTGATTGACCTTTCGTTTTTGTAAGTGGCAACCTTCTGGAGTGGCTTTTGGCTTTGAACGCGCCCTTTCTGTGTATCTGTCTCTCAGACCTCTCTACCAGAGACAGAGAGGCACGAGCAAAAGCGCGGAGGGAGCGAGCGAGAAAGATTGCTCCAAAAGACTCGAAAGGCATGGCGATGGCGCTAGGGCCGTGCGTAGCGTTAGGAAAAGGCACCCACCGCAGCCGTGCACGAGTAGGAACCGCCGTCAAAGCCTAACTCGATATTCCGCGCCACTTTTAGCCTCGTTTAAAATGCATAAATTTTTTTTAATTTTTTTATAAAACTAAACTAATTTTTTTAAAATTACTGTGAAATTTCTTCGTTTCAAACGACGACGCCTTAACCTTCGTCAAAGCCTAACTGTACTGCGCCACTCGCCATATCCATTCAGCTGCTGCAAGCTCGATATTGTAGCAGACACCGGACGGGTCTGCTCAGCTCGGTCAAAGATCGCTCGCCAGCTCATAGTCTGGCTAGACGTAGCTGAGCTCATCGCGGCCACATAGTACGCTCTGCTCCGACTTGTAGAAGTGAAGTGGAGTACTCCTGAGGGCTGAGGTACTGCTCCCTACGGGCGGCAAAGACCAGAGCATGAGAGCAAGAAAGGCCGGTGAAAGAATAACCAGAGCGCAAGAAAAGCTTGATAGAATCGCAGGAATCTACATGGGGGAAAACAGGAGGCTTGCTCGACAACACCTCGGAGGCCGTGCACTCATGGCTTTATTATCGGCCTAGACAGTGGTAGGCTTATTATGATGAGAACTGGTTGCTGCTGCTCATGCATGGATGGATTCCTCCATGTCACCGGCTTTGGAATCGCGGCCGTTGATTGTTCCGTCGTCCTCAGCTTCCGAGAACCGAGGGGGACCCGCCACCAGCGCACCGCGTGGCAGAGCATCTTCTCTGCGGCGGGCTGACTGGTGGGGTACAGGACAGGTGGGGCCGCCTCGACTAGATCTGGTGGATTTGTTTCTGCATTAAAATATTTTGTCTTGGACTGCTGTCTCTGGACAGGGCCAGTGTAGTTCGAGCCAATATTGCTGTGCGCACAACATGCAAAGGGACACCGTGGAGTATAATTTTAGTTTCATTATGGATAATATTTTGAAATATATAATTTATACTGTATATTAATAAAATTAATTAAATTTATACAATTAATTTCAAACGGAACTACTAACACTTAACTCCATATATGGAAGCCACGTAGCTCCTTGATGCTAGCAGAAGCAAAGCGTCCAAACTCTGTCTTTGACAACTCCACTGGCGGAGCCCTCAGCCCTGTGAGGGCCAGCCGGGGCCCTGGCCCCTCCTTGTGTTGGGAAAAATCTCCAAAGAATTATGCTTCTAGGTGATTACTTGAGAGATTAATATAAACTACCGTGAGAAATTGAGAAAAATTCTTATTTAATTGAAAATTTGAGAAAAATTAATCTAATTAGTGATTGACCTCCTCTTAATATGATGTCTAGCTCTGCTACAGGACAACTCCCCCATTATTGAGTTCCATTGTATTCTAAAGTTATTTCTAGTAAATGGAGGACTAGAACACATTGACGATGAATAATTGGAGTACTAAAGCGCACACCGATTGGACACGCGAGGTAACACTACGACGTTAAGATTGAGTCATGGTTGTGAAATGCACAGTAATATGGAGGTGGGGTGTTCAGTGAAAATCACAAGACTACGGAGGACACCGAGAGGGCACTAGGCCTTAGCGCTCCGCCAGGCGGACGTTGGAAGAAGACGTCGAACTAGACATGTGGGACCGCCGTCTGCATGCCCCGGACCGGGGGATTCTGGCAGAACTATCACGTTCCGAGGGAACGGAAGCAGGTCAGAGTCCGGGCGCCCCGCTTTTGGATTTTCGGACTATCGTTGGAACCACGCGGCTGGCTAGTGGTGCCCGCTGGCGGCTGCAGCGGCAGAAGCGAGAAGAAACAGAGCCCAATGCCGTGCATCCAAGCCGAAACAAACGATCCAGAGAGATCTCTTGCCCGGTCTCTACGCTTCCGGCTCCGGATTAGACCCCCTCCCCTACTCTCTGAAGATCTGTTGCCAGACGGCTAAACATACTGGCGCCTCTAGGGCTACCCCTAGCTGCAGGCTGAATCCCCAGCGTACTACGGCGGCCGCTGCTAGGGCTGCGGCCTCCGGGAAACAAGATGACTGCGAACGTGATCGCTGCATCGGCGTCGTCGCTCCGATCAATCCGTCACTTTTTGTGACATGTGAGCTGCGCCGTGGCGAGGAAAGGTGCGCAGCTGTAACTGCCTTTCACATCTTTGACTCGCATGGGCGCACGCAAAAGGTAACGAGGCGAACAGGCTCGGAAAGCGGCTTAAAATGAAAGATCCCTTTCCGGACTCCTCGTCCAAAAGATTGTTCGCTCTGGGAGCCTCTGATATCTGCGCAGCTGACCTGCAACAACAGCTGGCTAAGTACAAACTTCTGTACCAAAACCTCGATTAGCCTCGCATATCATCAGGGTGCTAGAAGTGCAGTATGCTTCGCGCGGCAGTGGCCATTAGTAGGAACGGAATCCTAATCAAAGAGAGCAACAAAAGAACAAATCCTGATCTACCAGTTGAAACGGAACACGTCGAACCACAAGTCAACAACAACAAAACGGGCGCCAACAGTTGCATGCCGCATGCATCTGCCTTCGGCGTCGGGTGAGTGAGCTAAACTGACTGACTAGTTAGTGCTAGCCGGGGACGACGCGGCGGAAGGCGCCGTCGACAGGCTAAGGTCGGCGCTCTCGAGCACCAGGCGCGGCTTCGTGGCAGGCGACGAGGGCGGCTGATCCTCGTCCGGGGAAGGCGGCCTCTTGGTGCCCGCGCCGCCCGGGGCGGCGGTTAGTTGCACGCCGAAGAGCTTAGTTGGCGCGCTGCTGCCGCTCTCCTTGTCGAGCAGCTGCTGCGGCGGGGGCGAAGGCTCCTCCGCGATGGTGAGCGAGCTGCTGGACGTGGTGCTCCCGCCAGAGTTGTTGAGCGCGGTGCCGACGGGCTTATTGCGCGCCTGCAGGCCCAGGCCCTGCAGGAATGCCGCCGCCGCGGGGCTGGGCGCGACGGGGCGCACGTGGTTCTGCACGAAGTAGATGATGTCGTTGTAGAGCTTGCGCATGTGCGCCAGCTCCTGCAGCAGCGCCGTGTTGCTGCGCCGCAGCCGCTCGTTCTCCTCCATAAGCACAGCCGCGGTGGCCGCGCGGCCGTTGCCGCCGTCAGTGGCGGACGACGGCGACGTCGCCGGAGCGCCCAGCGCCAGGAGCCGCGTGGCGGCGTGCTGCTCCCGCCAATGCGGGTGCGGGAACCCGACGCTCACGCCGTGCGCCGCCACGACTCCGTCGTCCCCCACGAACTGGTGGTGGTGGTGCTGAACGCCCGGGTGGAACAGAGGGAAATGCGGCGGCGCGAAGAACGGCGGAGGAGACGGCGATGCCGTGGACGCCGACGACGTCTTCCGCCTGTGGATCTCGCACAGCAGCTGCTTGTCACCCTTCCTGAAGAACTCGTTCGCGAACTCCCACCGCTCCGGCACGACCTTCCGGAACCCCTGCATTGCGGCATTGCCACCGACACAGTCAGCACCCATGCATTCATGGAATGGTGAAAAGTGAAAACGTTACACTGTGTAGCATCAGTAGAGGCAACACTTACATAGGTGTTGAGCTGGCGTACGAAGGATGAGAAGTTGTTGTGCTTGAAGTAGTTGGGGAGGATGTCGCGGGCGAACTCCGGCGGCCTCCAAACGACGAACGTGGACACGCGGTCGTCCCCCCAGGAGACGATGTGGTCCGTGGCCGGGTCGTCCACCAGCTGGTACGTCTTGGTCAGGAACGGAGCCGGCACCGCCTTCTGCGCGGCGGACTGCGCGGCTGCGTCGCACTCCCAGCTCCCGCACCTCTCCACTCTCTCCATCCTCTCTCTATCTTTCCCTCCGTTCTCCTCTACAGGAGCTGAAGCGTGGACGAAGGTTTCTCGGGGTTTTAACTCTCCTTTGCGGTCGTCTTCCCTTCAAGGTCAGGTGAGCAAGGAGGGGGACGACTGGTATTTTAACCCGGGCGATGGCGAAGGGAATCGGAGGAGGTGACTCCGGATGGCAAATGTGGCGTGTGTCCCAGCCTCGGGGAGCGTGCGGGGGGGTGGGGGTGGTGGGAGGGAATATGTGTCGCTCTGTCTGTCTGCCTCTGGGTGTTTCAGAGAGAGGGATTGGAAGTTTTGAGATGCAGCAGCTTTCAAGGTCCACCCGTGACACTTGCGCCAACCATCCGTTCCGTTCGTTTTCCGGGCTTTCTCGAGGATCTTTGCGTCCTTTACCCCTCTTTTAACCCATCCTTCCGCCATTTTTCCTCCACCAGGCTTGCTTAAAGCTCGCTCTTTTTACAGCCAGCCAGCAACGGGAGACCAGTTCATGGATCAATGAGGTCGCTCGTCTTTCCAGCCCGCGCGCCCCCCGTGTCCCCGTGCAATACTGCAAAGGTCCCCGGCGGACAAGCTCTGGAACACAGATTTGGAAGCATCCTTCGAATCTCGATTCTTTTGCTGCTTCCAGAGGTAGAACGGGGGCGCCATGCCGCCAGCCATTCTGATTGGCCGGTCAAGGTTACCCTGACGTGCCATTTGAAATTTTTAATCGTCGGTTACGCTATCGTGGAGTACTGCAGGATAGGAACATGATTTTTACTGTCACGGTACTGTGGCGCAGCGCTTCTTGGATCAAAGCACCGTTCCATGTGGCCCGAGCGGTGCACATCACGTGCTGTCGCCGGGGCGGCAGGCCCAGGAAATTGTCCTTTGTACTCGTACCGTGATTGCAAGGGATACCTGCGTATACCGATCGGATGAAACTTCATCGGATCCAGATGTGTAGGAGTATTACTTGTACTCATCAGCGGATTTAGGGCCGTAGGGATTATCATGTTCTTCACAGGAAAAATAAAAAAAGAAGCAAAGGCTTGGCCGGTTGCATGTCGGCTCGAAAAAATATCTCCGCAAGGATGCCGCACAACGGTGTGCACTCGTGCAACGACGAGGCACCGTAATTTGGAGGAGCGAGATAGTAGATGGTTCACAAAGTCTCGCGACGTTACGAGGGGTAAGGACGCGCGTCGTGGCGGGTGTGGCACCGTTCAATGCGGGGAACACGTCCTCCCGAGCAAACATGTTGCAGGCCGATCAAAACGGCTTTGGCCAACACGCGCCTGCCTGCCCCGTGCGGAACTGCGGGGAGCTTGGCCACGGAGCACGGTCCACGGCACGCGGCGCGGCAGCAGCCGGACCATCAATCCCTGTCTCCGCTCCGGGGCACCTGGCGTCGTCGCTTTCAGCCTCAACGTGCCGCGCAGTGCCTTCTTCGCTCGCTCGCTGACCTGATATCCCCGGGCACTGCGCTGCTGCGCTCGCACGCCTGCCCGTCGTCCCGATCACATATTTGCACGAACGATCACGGATGGTGGCCGGGCGATCCGGGGTGGCAGTCACAGTCAGCGCGCTAGCCGCTGGCCCCGGCGTTATGGTCTGCGATCGACCGCCAGGGCCTCCCTCGTGCGGGATTCAGCAGCGCTGCAGGGGGTGCCCTTCGCGGCCGGGTTTCGAAACCGATCTCAGGTCCGCCAATGAAAACTCACGTGTTGTGTTCGAGTAGGAGTATTTGAACGATCGGGTTTCCGTGCAGCGGTGCAGGGCGTCGTTCAAATGTTCGCTGGGACATTTATCGACCCGGCGGTGAATGGCGCCTGTTCAGCACGTACTGGTAGTATCGTCGTCCTCGTCCTGCTCTCTTCCAGCCCGGACGGTGCCGCTGCATGCAGCAGCGGACGCTGAGAGGACTGACAGTATGCATTAGTAACGCCTGAGACGGTATTATAAGCATCGCGACGTCTGGGACTTCGCGTTGTCCTGCCGCTCCCTGCAAAAATCGCTGTGCTCCGTGACTTTGCTGAGAGATGTTTAATGGTGAACAGGTAGTTTGTAGCATCGCCGATCGAATCATTATTTTTCCGGCAGGGCATTCAGAAGAGACAACAGAAAGAGAAATGCCTTAAAATTCCAGTCCCCTGGACTGGAAGGACCATTTTGTAAATAATTTCTTCAGCATCCAGTCTCTGAACTCTGTAAAGGCTACACCAAATTCCATTTCTTCAGGTTAAAAAACTGGCTTTTTGTTAACGGAAGAAATGGTCAGTCGATGGGCTCGGCATGGCATAGACGCCATCGCCTAGGAAGGAACGGATTAACAAATGCGTTTTTCTTCGCTGCACGTAGCCGCGCCCCGAAGAAGCATCTGCAGTAGATCGCACATGGACGCTGCAGCTAGAGAACAAGGTACAAAAAGCAGCGGCAAACGTGCCTGCGGAGACGAATCTTTGCCCGTAGACGAAGTTTGTTTAGTTATCTGCCGGATGGAGGAATATTTCCATCGATCCCCGCGACCCTGCATGGGTTTTAAAACGCACGGAAAAGCTTCGCGGCGACCGAGAAGAAACAAAAAGAATGCAAGAAACTTCTGCAAAGCGACGGGTTTAGTGCTTAACCCGAGAGAGAGAGACAGAGAGAGAGAGAGAGATGGGCAGCCAGATCCAGAGAGAGAGAGAGAGAGAGCCAGAGCGAGAGGGAGAGATCATCGGGCAACGACGTGGTGGGGGCTGGCCGTGTGTATGCGAAGGCTGCCCCTGCTCGGTCGGGGTTCGTTTACAGTGATCGGCAGGGAAAGAACGATAACGACGGGTTGCCCGGCGGAATCCCACCACCGAAAGCACCACCACCGAAAGCGGCGTCTCCTCGTCGGCACACGGCCGGACGCATCTCGTCCATCGGGGCGACAGCTTACACGCAAATGCATGGCGTCGCTTGCCGGTTTAGCTAGGACTGAGGAGCTATAGTGAGATTGCATCTGCCGATCGGACCGCGTGCATGGCCCCCGGCCTTCTTCAAAAGCTCCTCGCCTTGTCCGTTTGCTGTGCTGTGCCTGCGGCCGCTGCTGCCGCCCCCCACACTCACCTCACCCCCGAATCACAATTCCCAAGAATGGATCCAGAAGCTAAAGCACGCACATGTATACGATACGGCAGTGCTTGCAAGGAAACACGTAAGCGTATACGGAGTAGGAGTAGTACTTGTACTACTGTACACGGCCCACGGGCCCAGCGAGGACCGGCATGGCGAGTTGCCTGTGACCGGGGACGGTGGGTGGTCCACGGCGCCGCGCGGCGGTTGCCTGCCACTGCCTCCCTGCGCCGATGCATCCCGTCTCTGTGCGCCGTGGACCGGGGTCTGGTCGGATCTGGCCGTTTGCCATTCTATCCGTGCCTCCGTCCACTGGCCATGGCCGCGGGTCAGATTTGGTCTGCCAGGACGCAGGAATGTGTTTGAACGCTCCGGGTTTTATCGCGGTTACACGTACGGTACGGGGGCCCCTTCTACGGTAACAGGACTACTCAAGTGGTAATTGTGTGAGCGGACTGCCAGGTCAATGTTGCGGTATGGTGATACGTTCTAAAATATAATTATTTTTAAATTTGAATAAGATTAAAATATTTTAATTTTTATTAATAATATCTAAAAAATTACATAATTTTTAATATAAAAATAATTTTTATAAAAAATATTTAATGATAAATTCAAAAAATATAATTTTTATATAATAAAATATTATTAATGATCAAAGTGATAAAAATTTGACTTTAACTTAATCATGTTTATACTCCTATTTTGAAACGGAGAACTTACCAGTCCGCCCTGGGCTGCGGCTGCCACAGATGACACACTGCTGCGCGCACATTGAATGAACCATTGAAGAAGCTCAACAGCTCTGTGGGGAACAAATCTATCCACAGTTGGAATCTCTGAATCATTTCTCCTCAGAGTCATCAAGAAATCTGCAGGGCCAGTCACCACACAGAACAGTCCTACTGCGCCGTACCAGTCCGCACCGGACTCACACAAACATCTGATAGGACTAGCATAGATTCCCTGTTGCAACACGATGCAAGGGTTTATGCCAGAACTGAGCACTAAGCACATGCAGTAATGATCAGCCAAAATAAACAGCAGGGGGTGTGCTTAGTTCCCACATTGGCATCACTGTAAAGGAAAGGAAAGAAGCTGTTTGTTGCTTAGCACAGATGTCGAGGGAATGGTGCCCAGGGCTGGCTGTAATGCACAAACTGAGATAAAGCCTGGACACGGCCTCACTTTTTTTTTTCCCCTACACACGCACACTCGACACATGAAAAGGTGGAGAGGCAATGTGAGGCGAGCGGAGAGCCTTGGTTCTAATCTGTCCCTGCTGCCCCCAGGCCCTGGACCGGATGATACATACGCTTTCCCCCAGGAAAAACAAATGCGGAAAATGATAGGAGAATTGACTTGCTCTTGTTCTAAAAAAGCGACGAGACGGCTTTCTACCGCGCGGTATCATTGTTTCGGTCTCCGCAAAAGTGAAGAAAGATAACGTATCTCAAAGGATGTCTGAGATATCTTGAGTCTGCACCCCGAGTAAACAGAAACTTCCCTGCTTTTCTTCCTCCTTTTTCTCGACTTTTGAGGAGGAAAGTTTATCCACGCTGCTACTGCTTGCTTGCAATGTCCTTGCTTACTGTAGTTTCCGAGTAAAAGTGTCGTGAAACTGGCAATTTTTTCAGAGTGAAAGTTGCATGAAACTGGCAATTTCAGGATGATAAGCACTAAAACGGTACCTAGCGACGTACGTGATGGTTTATCTTACTGTATCTAATACCTGTAGTACAACCCTTCTCTAGTTAGAAAATAATACTCGCGCAGAGTACAAGGAATAAGACAGACAGAGATAGGAGTGCCAATTCCGTCAGAGCAAAACAGCTCTCACAACTACTGCTAAGATTCTTCGTCACCAAAGAAGAACACCAAGTGGGATGCTAGCTAGGAGAACTAGCCGGGAACACAACACCGTTCGCCACATCTTTCCTTGTGTTTAGGTAGAAAGTGCACCGTCTATATCAGCAAAGAAAAGGAGAATGGACGCCATATCTACCGTAGTATCTAGCTGCAAGTTTGAAAATCGAAATAGAAATGGTTCATACTTCTACTCCACTTCTCTTCGTACCGTGTCAGTACTTAGGAACAGATCTGTGCTAGTAGTGACTGCTTCAGGGGCCAAGCGGACTGACCGAGCGACCGGGACAAAATAGTGCTGCTGCATCACGTACAGGCACCACGTGTTGGATGCATTGTTCAGTCTTCACGCGCCTTTACTGGCGTCCGTCGACCCCATGAATGAATGAATGAATGATCTTGTTACTCACAATACTGTACTGTGTACTGCGCCTAGATCACCCATGATTCTTCTGCCCGGCTCAGAGGACACTCACTTTGGCAGAGAGCTGTGGCCGGTCGCCGGTGGCACATTCAGAGCCAGCCGGGGAGGGAGGAGAAAAAAGCAGAGGCGAGGAACCGGCGACGAAGCAGACGACGTCGGCAACTTTGAACGAGCTAGTAGGAATAGTCCAGTAGCTAGCCCCCGATCTTTTTTTCAACAGACACGCCCAACGCACGCAGACGACGGGACGGTGGATGATGGATCGGACCCGAGAAAAGGCTGTCGCCCATCACATGCCACTCACCACCAAGCAGCAAGCGAGCAAGCGTCCACGACTGTAGCGTCTGGGGAGCGCACACATGAGGCAGCATGCAGCACGCAGCTCCTTTTGTTCGCTTCTCTTCTTTTCATTCTGCTCCATCAAAAGAAGCCCGCTTTTCTCTCCGCTCGGCTTTACCCCACCCTAAAGCCTGCGGCGAGCGCAACACGGGGGGATTCTAATCGTTCAATGATCAAAGCTGGTCGAAGGGCGAGATCGATCCATCTCTGGGGCAGGCGCGGCCGGCTGCGAGCTCCCTGCTCATCATTACTGCCATGATAGTCGAGAAACGTGAGAGGCCATGTAGATTTTGCATTGAGAGTCTAGCAGGAAACACCGATCAGCTGCGACTCAAAAATAAGCTTCCGTTGTAGATTTACTCCTCTTCTTAATTGTTATGGTCAGAGCTAAAACCTCAGCTATTTTGCAGAGGATGGAGCATTAGACACATGAATTGACGACGGGGGCAAGGCTACATATTGGAAACTCCATGCATTGTTTGGTCAGCGAATACTTGGGCTCGCTATCTATTCGGCCCACATTTGTCGAGTTTTACGGTCGAGTCACCATACTCTGTACTTTTGGGTCTCCAAAGCTTTAAACCAGGATACATGCGAGCATGAAATGATGAAGTCCTAAAGGCCTGCTGCTTTTGGAGCCCGTGTCAGGCCTTTTAACTTCTGGGCCGCTCATGGAGCATCGAAACTTGGCAGAAATCCTGCGCAGCGCCGCGGGGTGGTTTTTAGTACTGCTCTGAGCCTCTGACCCCCCGAACCCGCCGTAACGTAGCTGGCAACGGCAATACTACGATTGTGTACCGTAATTATCTTTTTCGTTGCCGAGATGCAGGTAATCCAGGACCGCATGCGTGTTCACGTTGGAATCGCACGGAAACGTCCTGCGTACAGGTAGATTTGAGGCCGGTGGCGGAGGGGCACAGGCTTCAAGGCGGCAAGGGAACGGAACATGCTTGTACTCCGCCGAATCAGGGCCATGTGGGCTGCCGCGCCGCGGAGACGCGATGCGGGTCCGGGCAATTTATCTGTGAGGTACGGAACGCGAACCGACCATACTGACCAAACGTCCGCTCGCAGTTGACCGTGTCGGGACAAATATTGTTCACACCTTCTAATTCGTTTTGTGCCAGAGCATAGAGTGTAGCACAACAATTAGGCACGAGCTGATCTTTAACAAGGCGAACGGTCAATTTGCATGGATCTTAATAATTAAATTGTTTTTTATTTTTTAAGAGATAAAAGCTTTTTTTAATTGTTAACTATTACTTATAATACTTAGTTTGGAAATAAATTAATGAGTTATAGAAATAAACGTATTTGACAAATTTGGAAACTAACATATTCGTTGCATGCATTGTTAAAGTGATAGCGTTCAAAGTAATGGTGTGTACAGCCGGTCGTTAGCACATTGTCACGTTTTTATGGGTAGAATACGATAGACATGTATGAGATAGTTTGCATGATGGCATTCACGAAACGTGATAGCATCAGGAAATGTGACCATTCAGCAAAATAACACATAGTATCTATTAGTCTGATTTTGCCGTGCACCGATGGGAACGTGGCCATTATAACGTGACACCATTCAATCAAACTATCTAAATAATTTTTTAAAATGATAGCCGTACATATTTTCTTAGTGGTAGCTGAATAAATTAATAACTGGCTAGCTAATACGCCGGGAAAGAAATCTCGGGACGCCTCCATCGATCGGCGTTGATTGCGGCAAATCGGCAGAGGAAAGAATAAAAGCTCACGGCAAATACGGCATGTCGGATGGATATTACATTTCTTATTTTCTCTTCTAAACTTCGATGGTTCAAATTAAATTTATGTCTCACCTCCTAGAAAATAATAAAATAGTAATTGGTCTACCTTAGCAGGTCTCATATACATTGGCACGACGGTAGACAAAGCACACGAGATTAATTGCATGTATGCGAAAATAGAGAGGTGTCTTTTTTCAGGGGCCAGAAAAAGCCAACTACTGCTTCACCTAGGGATGAAAATGAGACGGTAAATTCTCATCCTGTCCTGTTTTCGAAACTATTTTTTCTCAACCGTTTTCGATTCGATCAAAATTTAGACAGGATGTGAATGGAAATAAGATCAGAATTGTTGGGACGGGAACAGAAATGGACGAGCATTTTTCCGACCGTTTTCAAATTTACCATTTTTTGTCAGTAATTTCCTGTATTTTCCAGTTTTTTTCCCGTTTTATTACACTTAGAATAGAATTAAAACTCGGGATATAAAGATTTTGTCAATCAAATTCAACCTAAGTATGTATATCTGAAGTTTTGAACCATAATAACATCGATTAGATAAACAACACTCATGGTCATAGTCAGATACTAAGAGATCACAATTTTGTTCCTCATTGCTTTACAATTCACTGTTCATCTATGTTGTTGTTGTTCAAGACTATATTTAATAGTTAAGACTCTATTTAACTATACCACTCAACATATTATCTTTTTGATTTAAATTATCATTTTTCGTCCATTGATATTTTTCCGTTCTGATATATGCGTTTTCGTATTCCTGACTATCTCGATCCTATATTTCGATTCTGACTTTTTTGTTTTGTTTCCGTCCGACTAATAAAATAATTAAATATAAAAAATAGAATACGTATTTTCCCAACCATTTCCATTCCACCACCGATACTCCTACTATCGCGCACCCCGTTTCCGAGATGCACTGTAATACACGTGTCAGTTCCTGGATCAATAGCTGATATGCACAACATAACAGAATGTATATCTAAAGCATACTTCGAAAGAAAAAACTAACCTGAGACAGGACTTTTAGTGACCACACCATGAGGATCTCTACGATCTTATACCGATTGGCCAACTAAAAACAAAGCAGGCAGCGAAACACCAGGGTCCAAATTCACAAGCAGACATGAAAAGCAGAACGAAACCAGTACAACACCTACGCCATCCTTACTATCTAAAACCACAAATGCAGACGAATGAGTACATAAGTTACTCAGAAAGCTCCAACACTAAGCAAAGATATAAATATAGATATACATTAGTTGTAGCAAGGAGGAGGCAGCAAGATCTATGTTGCCAAACAACCAGTTTTATGCAAGGTTCACTACAGAAGATTTTAAAAAGGAGTGAAAGCATTTATTATCTATATTTTAATAAGTTAGACCTGGTGAAGTAAAAACCATTCCTGCCAAATCCTAAGTTTTAACTGGAGGAGCATCCACTATCCCCTCCAGACACTTTCCAAAACACGAGTAGCTACACCCACTCACACATCAAGGCAGTATAGAAAATCTAATCGTAGGACTCCCGAACAGTAGCATGTCAATACTGTGACAACGGCCTATCCGAAAAGATTTTTAACTCTGCAGATGTTGCACATTGTACCCACAGATTATGCTACTCTTGATCATTAGAGTTGCATAACGCTTATCCCATATCTACGCAGTTTTCCACAGATTCCACTCAAGGTGCAAACAGGGGCCATCCCTCGAGGTTTTCCTGGCCGTCGATGACGCGTCGGTACATTCTCGGAGCCGAGTCGTGAATATTCACCGCATTCACGCCTTTTCCTGGTCCCCTCCAACCCCGGGTATTACCAAACCAGGGGCTATATCCGCGGGCTTACGCTCCCGTGACGCGAGTAATTGCCGTCGAAGGCTAAGCAACGAGTTATCTCACGCCTTTCTCGTGTTCTTTTGTGTCTTCACTACCGACACCTCAGTGGTTCGATGTAGAAAGAATACGTAGAGAGAATAAGTTCTGCTCAAAATGTACAGGTTCTGTGGTTGCACAGAAATTATCAAGTCGAGAGCTAACGAACCGGTCCTTATATGGCAGGGGTGGCGGTTTCGTCCACGGCAGGTAGACCATAGCGAAGCCTACACACATATCACCATCACCTTAGGTGAGCCTCACCCCATGACCAGAAACATCTCCTCTTCACTTAGCACCAGTTGTTCTAATTCTGTCCCCTTTTATTTGTACTCACCCCACCAAAATCCTTCAACTCCTTTTTCAAATTAATGGTATATGGTGCGGCGGTGCATAGCACCGTAAATGGGGTCCTACGCAGTTCTAGTACGAAGTAATATCCGTTCCGTAAAACTATCTAAGAACGAAATCTCTATGGTTATCAAGGACACGTCGTCAATGATTTTCAAGGAAGATATTCATATCTATACAGCAAGTTACTGACATAAATATAAATACCTAAGAACAAGTTGGATTATGACTAACACAATGTTTCAAACCAAAATATCATGCATAGCAGAATAAATAGGCACTATAGAAGCATTAGCAAATTATAGGTTCCAATATGAGGTTAAAGCTTGCCTGTAAATTCTTTAATCTTCAAGCTTGAGGTTAGAGGCTTCTTCTTCAAGATCTCAATCTTCAACCTTTGGCTTCGCACCCAATCTACGAGCTTCTCTTCATACATAGACCTTCTGGTTCCTTTTGAGGTTTGACTCTTCTTTACGCTCAACGTTATCTACGCGAAGAAAAAGCCTAATAAACTACTGCGAAAGAGACAAAACTCAAGAAAGAGCGATAAAATCAAAAGAATCCAACTAAGAATCAGATAACACCGCGAGAAAAACTTAAGACAAGTCATACATGTTGCGGTGTCTATTGACTTAGAGTGAGGTTCAGTGAAGGGTTAACATGCATTCTCGCTAGTATGAGCGGGAACATGGTGTGTAGCTTATGTCATTTTGTGCATACCTTAATTTAGAGCTATTAACTAAATAATCATATCGTTTGTGCTAATAGGTGGCACGTGCACTAGTGTATGCCAATATATTGCACAGACTTTCTAGTGAATATTTCTTGATTTTACTATACAGTTGAACTTCTACACTAAATAAATGGCATTAACTGTGATGTGGTGATGGGCATATTGCTACTGTTAGTTATTTAGTTTATACCTATATGAATGCACTACTTTAGGTGCTTAATGGTTAATTACCTAACTCGTTTCATATAATTAAATTGCTAAAACTAACAAGTGGCACACACGCTAAAAGGTGCCATTACATGGGTGACTGCATGATAGGTTGCTTATGGCTGCTATATAAGTAATCACTTACTTTCTAATATTTAGCTATTTGTATTTAACTATTAATCATATGATTCTAACCTTAGACTAGATTACTTAGTGCTAACATGGGTATGCATACTAAGGTGTGCTAAATAATGAGGTTATGCATGCTGTGACAGGCCTTAGTTAGTATTAATCTATGCTTAGAATGCATCATAACTAAAGACTCGCACTAACAAAGTTAAAACCAAAAGAAGGAACAACGATTCAACTTAGCGAAGGACTTACTATTAAAGCAAACCAGCAAGATCAGATGTTGGCTGAGGTTTGGATGATTCGATGTGGTGGAGCTCGAGACAACGGTTCCAACGGTGTCAGACTCATTGAAAACGGAGTTGAGGGGTGGCGGTGAGACGAACAAGGTGTTCACGATGGAAAACAGAAAATCTCCCCCGTGGACACGCTACTCGACATGTGTCCACAACTGTCGGATGTGTGTGTGCAAGCGTGAAATAGGGGATGAACTTTGTGGTGATGTTGTCAGCTAGTCTATGACCAAAAACTGACAAAGACTGCATAGACACATGGCTCGGCCTGTGTCCACAGCCTCTAGACACCTGTGTGTTCAGAATCGAGAAAAATCATGTGAACACGTGGTTCGGCCTGTGTCCACGGCCCTTGGACACATGGGTGCCCAAAATCGAAGATTTTTCTGTAGACATAGAGTTCTATGACGTGTTCATGGACACGTGAACATATGAGCTGTGATCGTGTCCGTGGACACGTGGACTGTGACGTGTCCGTGGACACGTGAAAGTGAAAGTTCGAGGTTTTGTGAAAGTTCGAGGATTCGGGGACACGTGAGAGTGAAAGTTCGGGGTTTCTATGGACACGGGAAAGTTTGAGGTTTCTGTGGACACGGAAAAGTTCGGGGTTTTCGTGGACACGGGGAAGTTCGGGGTTTCCGTGGACACGAAAAAGTTCGGGTTTTTTCGTGGACACGGGAAAAAGTTCAGGGTTTTTGAGGACACGAGAAAGTTCGGGGTTTCTGTGGACACGGGAAAGTCCGAGGTTTTCGTGGACACGGAAAAGTTCAGGGTTTCCGTGGACATGGGAAAACTGTGACGTGTCCGTGGACACGTGGACACGGGAACTATGATCATGTCCGTGGACACGTGAAAACTGTGACGTGCCCGTGAACATGTGAAAACCGTGACGTGTCCGTAGACACGGGGACACGGGAGAACTGTGATTGTGTCCGTGGACACGTGAAATCGTGATGTATCCGTGGACACGTGGACTGTGACCGTGTTTAGGGACACGAGGCTGTGACCGTGTCCTCGTCCTAGGACACATGCGAGCGGGTCAGGTGGCAACCGTGTGTCCATGACTCATGCTTATTCCGTGTCCAAACTCGGTGCGGTTGTGCTTGGGTGGCCGACACGCGAGGTTGCCAAGGACCAATTTACAATTACCAAAAAGCCAACTAAGACATGTATGAAAACATGGAAAAGATCAAGGTGATGTAGGTTAAAGTGAAGGGGCTAATTCATTCGATTTTAAGGGCAGTGGGGTTTTCTGTAAATGTAGGGGACCTAGGATTCTATGTAGAAGAGTTAGAGGGCTTCTCTGTAAAAAGAACATTACCAAGAAGTCCCCCATTTCTCCCCTAAATGCTTTGGGGGCCCCGTCCTTGTCTTGAGGTTACCGATCAGGGGCCTATCCACGGCTTCGCCGTGGTCCTGGCCAGCGACCCGACCGCTGGCCGGCCGGAGGGGCTGGGGCTTCGACGGAGGAGCTAGACGGCGTCGCGGTGGACCTGCTCGTGGACGCGATGGGGCCGGGGAGGCCACGCAAGACG
>BCLH01001727.1:4347-43667 GCA_001602315.1 Zoysia pacifica | reverse complement strand
GGTGGAGCTCGTCGAGGGTTCAAAGGAGTCGAGGAGGCTTCGCAGGGCCCGGTCGCGAAGCACTGGCATGCGCGCGGCGGCGGCGTATGGCGCTAGCGGGCAGGGGTGGCGGAGCGGCTCGGGTTTCCGGCCGGGAAGAACGAGTACGGTGTGCTGAACCTTGCCATGGGCTCGAGGGAGCCAGGGCAACGTCGTAGAGCACCGGCAACGGAGAGCTGGCAGCGGCCCATGATAGCGCATGGTGGAGCTCGGCCCCAGGCGACGCTTCCCAAAATTGATGACCTTGAGAGGTATAGGAGGGCGCAAAGGTGGCTCATGGTTTCCTGGAAGGAGAAAGGTTCACCGGAGGAGGCGAATTGTGGCGACGACCCTCTCCGGTGAGCAGTGGCGATGGTGGGGAATGATGTTGGAGTTCGATTCCGGTGGGATTGAGGAGCGGAGGAGCTGAGTCCATGAGTGATGGTGAGCAGGACAGGCGGCGTGAGTGGCGTGACGGCCGGGAGGGCGCGCACGGCGTGGTGGCTGACATGGCGCTCGCGATGACTGCCTGTTTCGGGAGCAGAGCGACTGTGAACTCGATTCTAGGGGCGAAGGGGCGGAAGAATCACGTCGGTGCGAGACGCGTAAGAGGGCAGTGGCAATGGGCGAAGGGCGCGTGGCACTGCTCGCGCGGATGTGTTGGCTAAGCGACACGAGGAAGAAGACAACGCTGACGAGTGGGACCCGCGACTTCTTTGTATTTTTCTGATTTTTTCGGAATTTCAGCAGCAGCCTCTGTTTTTCCTTCAAAAGGTCAACTTGCCGAGCTCCGATAAACATGAAATTTTGCAACGTTGAAGTACCTTTTAAGATGAACAAGTTTCGTTTTAGGATTATCTTCAAATTCTGAATAAATTTTATTCTATGAAATTCGAAGGATAATTGGCTATTTGAATGGAGTAAATTAATTTGAATGAGGTAAATAGGTTTCAAAGGAATTAGGCGGGTCTGGAATTTAAGAAATTCGATTAGACAGAAATTCACAAGTATTGGGTTCGAAGGAGTTGAATGAATTTCAATTTCAGAGAAGTTTGTCGGATTTAGAATTTAAAGGATTGAAACGAGTTTGAAATTCAAAAGAACAGAAAAAATAAACGAAAAGAAAGGAAAACAAAAAGAAGCTCAATCACTTGTCACACCTTAAATTTTAATATTTTGAAATCTTCAATTTAGAAAAGTTTTAATTTAGTGAGGTTTTCATTTTTTGAAATAAGAAAGAAAAAAAAAAGACGAGAAGTAAAAAAAATAGTTAAAATGAAAATTAAAAAAAAATTGAATTACGTATTTTTAGACTTTGCCCCTGAAATTCGTGATGCCACACCTACTACGTGGACTGCAACATGCGGAAAGCGACCGCCAACAACGGATTCCACGTGTCAAACCGTCGAGCGGCAGCGAAAGTTCGCCGGTAGCCGCTGCGAGCGAGATGCCCTTCTGCAGAAAGGGAGTATAGGATACAGAGAGGTTCAGGGTACGTATCACAGCGACGGGACGTCTCAGCGAAACCTGATAAAATTTGGGTCGGATAAGGTGTTTTTGCTCGGAGGCTAGATGCTATTAGTCGGCATTCTCCATGAGACGACACCTTCTTCGTCAGAAGAAAACGGAAAGACGAAAATTTATATTGGTGTATTGGACATATTCAGGACGGTGTAGTTCGCGGAAGGAGTAGAAAGGCTAGAGACAAGACTGAAACGAAAATAAAACTTAGAGAGAGGGCTTTGTGATGCTAAGAGGAAGCAGCGTTTCAGTGCGTCACTACTCACCATTGCACTGCCAAAATTGCAACGACCCCACGGGCCCAATGCAGGTTACGGCTCGCTGCATTCCCTATAAATAGGCCTCTTCACTTGCAGCTTAACAACAGCACATCGTAGCTCGCCAAGCCACTCAAGGCCTTCCTGAAATAGCTATAGCTCACGCACCGAGCTCTCTGCTCTTGTTGCTTGCTCCTTGTCTGAGTCTTCTCCAAGAACTACTCTACCTAGTTTTAGCTACCGAGTCGTCGAAACAGGAATCGATGGAGTTTGACTTGCTGAATTCCAGCCCTGCGGCTCAATTCGAGCTGATGAAGACGATGCTTCAGCTCGAGCAGTTCACCGCGCTCGACCAGACGCTGATGGCGCCCATGTCGCCGCCGATATCCCCCATGCAGACCCCTTCTACTCAATCCCACTGCTTCTCACCGCTACCGTACATGTCAAGCGCCATGATCAACTCCAGCAGTCCGGACGGACAGTACGCGGCCGCGCCGGCCACGTACCCCGCCGCCGGCCCGGAGGTCCAGCTGGACTACGTGCTATCTCCGGACGCCGACGCCGCGGGCGCGCTGCTGGGCTCGTCGTCCTCTCCGTCGTCGCCGGCTGCGGCGGACGCGATGCGGGAGGCGATCTTCCACATCGCGGCGCTGCAGCCGGTGGAGATCGACCCCGAGGCGGTGCGGCCCCCGAAGCGGCGTAACGTGCGCATCTCCAAGGACCCACAGAGCGTGGCGGCGCGGCTAAGGCGGGAGCGCATCAGCAAGCGCATACGCACCCTGCAGCGCCTCGTCCCCGGCGGCACCAAGATGGACACGGCGTCCATGCTTGACGAGGCCATCCTCTACGTCAAGTTCCTCAAGTCCCAGGTGCAGTACCTCGAGCGCGCCGCGGCGGCCACCCACCGCGGCGCAGCGCTTGGGGCCGCCTACCCCGCGCTCCACGCGCCGTGGCAGTACGTGGTCCCGCACGGCGACATGTAAGTGAGCGTCTCATAATTCGCGCATCGTTCGCCTGGTACGGCGTCTTCTTCATTCCGATTGTCTCAGCTGCAGCTGCTGCCGCCGCCGCCGTATAGTAGTGTTGGATGTGCATCGGTGCATGATCACATGCGTGTGTAAACATGTAAGAACCTGTTCGATAGCTTCATTGGTATTGTAGCCGCATACGACGTGGTTGCTCCAAGCTTTTGTTGGACTCCCAGCCCGTGCATGCGCTACGACCTGTCATCAATGGCGAAGATGGCCTTGTCTCCGGTCTCCGTTGCCGGCCGCTGCCGCATCTGTATCGTCACATCGCTTCCGTCGTTGGCTGGCATTTTTTCGACGTGCTTCTGCTCGACCATTCGCCTTGCATGAACTAAAGAGGCAGGTAATATCCGGTGTGACACAGCGAGTTGCAGCTCTAAACTGGACCCCGGCGCGCAGGTGTGCAACCGTTTGTGTCGGGCTCTGTTCCGTCGCCGCATGCATGTGGCAGTGTCGTCCACCGGCCTTGAACACGCGGGAAAAGTTCGGCGCCTGGGGAAGTGATTGCAGTTGTTTCGAAACCGTTGCGGAATTATGAGCGACGCAGCAGGTCCACAACGGACACGTCGGACAGTGTTCGGTAATGTTGGCGTACGAGCTCGCAGCATGTAGGAGTACAATATAGGAGAGTGATCCATGGAGGACCGGTCGGCGTTGCTAGAGTTATTTATGCATCACAGGGATGTAGCAGGATTATACAACCGCTTAACAGATCTGTTGATGATCCTGCGGCTATAGTGCGGTTTGTGATGCTCAATCATTGTTCAGATTTTTTTTCTATGCGCTAGTCATAACAAAATGAATCAGCATCTGTGCGTGGAAGTTCCTTTTAGCTCGCAAATCTTTGGCCCCTATAATGGCCAAGCCTATTTTGCAATGAGACGCAGGACAAGATTGCTTCTCCGTTTTGGAACAGAGCCTGCTCGCTGAAACAGAGTGGACGTCGAGAAGGTAAACATAAACATAGGCATGCACCATGCTGGAGAACCCTACTTATGAACGCCTTTACGCACGTAAAGCCTAGGCGTACATTTGTCAATGAAGTCAACAGCAAAGCCATAATGCTCCTGGACCACTAGATTGCAATCTCCGCTTTGAATCGGTTGTCCGTGGGTCGTATTTGTTTCACGACACATGCTATAGATTTCTGCACATTAGAACGACAACCAAAGGCTTGCTGCACGCATTCAGATTCAGTTATGACGTATGGGCACGCAATGCTAACTGGACACTTTCAAACTGCTTTTATCAGTGCGGATGACACGCGAAGCCGAGAAACGAATAGTAATTAAATGTCTGGATAAGGTATCTTGGGAATCAGAGGAGGCAGTAGATGCTAAGAGAATCAGAGGAGGCAGTAGATCCTAAGTTAACCTGTCAATTTATATCACAGGGTCAATCGGTCTCAACGAAGAGTACTATATATAGGAGTACACATCTTTTGAACGTGGCATGTCAGTTCGCAGCGTAAACATTCACATCTAAGCAGCTGGAAGGAACATCCTGAAGCTAGATGCTACTGGTAGTCAGCCCATCACATATTCACGTGTCGGCAGCACTATGCGCCAATCAGCGTCAGCTCCCGGTCTCAGCTGATCGGACTCGGAGAGCGGAACCGCGGTGACGACGACAACTGGTCGCGAGCATCGGAGCTCACCAAGTCAACACAGTTTTCAATCTGCCGGATTGCTGCCACCTGGTAGGAACCACTGCCCGATGCGCGGCACGTAGCTGCCGGCCACGGTCGCGGTCGCCGTCGGCATGCGTCGCAAGGACGGACGCGCGGGCCACGGGCGGGGGAGAGGTCGGTCCCAGAACAGGATTCGCGCGAGATCTTACCGTGGCACGCGCAAGCGAAGGTGCATGCATCCGTCCTCGTCGAGGGCACAGAAGCGAAGCAGGAAGGCACACGGCCGGTTCAGTTCAGCTCAGGTGACAGTGTTGGAACACGGACCGGAAAGAACAGCAACGTCTCGGCAGCGCGGCGCCACCAGGCCGGCCGGCCGGACGGACGGCGCCTTATCTTCCCCAACCTGATCTCGGTCCCCTTTGGCTTCGGTCGCCGCGATCCTTTGACGCACCTTTCGATTTGTTTGCAGATTTGGTGAACGCGCTTTTTTGCTGTGCCAATGACGTCTCGCCGCACGTAAGAAAAGGGACATCTAAACTTCATGATTTTTCGTAGCTGCGGTGCAGCCGATCCGGTCCTGTCCTAGAATGAAAGGATGAGAAGGAACAAACATGACACATCGTCGTCTGTTTTTTTTTCTCTGTCAAACACTGATATTGTCTGATTTGGAATACGTGGTTTGGATGTTGATCTAGAGTCTCGAGAGGGACGACATGTGTGGAGTTCTAAAGAGCTCAACGCACCTGTGGCTTTCTGATGAGTGATAATCCAATCCAAATTAGCCCCAGATATATCGTGATCGATGTCTGGGTGGCCAGCTCTGATTTGATCTTGTGCACCAAGCCACCAACCCTCGTTGGAAATGCTTGGAAGGAAGGCTGGTGGATGCTGCCCTCGCGAAAGGACGTGCTGAGCAAGATGCATGCACCTTAACCACCAATGGGACGATGGAGCGGCTAGGCAGGGATATTTTGGTTTTAATAATACTCGAGGGAAGACCAGAGGAGATAATGACGCAATGTTGGCCAGACGAAGGTGAAGCTTCTGTTTACTGCGCATAGCTCTGCAATATGGAGTTTATGTTCGTGTGCTGGATCTGCCATGAGCGGTTCCACAATACTATTAACTGGCAAGATTCACTTCTCTTAGGAATTTAGTGAAGTGATCTGCCCTAGCTGATTTTCACTTCGTTAGTATATTATTTGTGTCTGATCATATACCTCGGTTATTTACGGCCTCAGGCTAAGTACGAAAGCACAGCCAAGATTGTGACCCACGAGCCGCACCACAGTCTGCAAACGACTTCACCATGCCAAGCCTTGAAGAGTTAGCCCGACCCCCCCCCCCCCCCAAGGTCGGGACCGCCCGAAGACATCATCTGGTCTCTGAGAGTCAGATTCGCCTGAAGACTCGGTCCGACCATGCGAAGGTGGGGATCGCGTGATGAAAAAACCTAAACATCCAAGAGTCAAAAAACCGCCTTATATGTCCGATCCCCAAAGGTGGAGGACCACCTCAATAACCAACCCCTGGCAGTCACAGAGATTTTTGACACTGTGCAGCAGACGAAAAAGCTACTTTTGTCTCTCCTGCGTTAGACAAAGGATAGACGAAGAACATTAACAAAATGATCTAGTGTGCCAGAGGATGCCAGAGAATAAATCTCAAGATGCTCACGGCACCATCTGTCAGGAGGCCGCCTAGTTTTATATGCTTCAAACCTTATAACCCCGGCCTTACCCCCGTATAAGGAAGCATCGAGGGCTTTGGATGACACTAGACACATCGTAAGGTTCAGATAACACAGACAAAAAATAGTACATACTTCATGACGCGCAGGTTCTTTATCACCATTGTAACTCCTTTTCGAACTTATACTACACTCTCTGCCCTAGATGTAGTTTATTATAACATGGTGGCTGAACAAAGTAAAATCTTTGACAAAAAGAGCACATAAACAAACCTCTCTGTATATATAAATTATACTGTGTCCATAAGCGCACTGACAATTCAACTTCTGCTCATCCATTTAAAATCCACCAACATTCAGTAATCAGTACAGCCATGTCTCCACCATTATCAGTTATAGTTGTCATCCAGTTCACTACTAGTAGTAACTTTTTTCTTTCGTGGTCACCTCTGTTCGGTCCTTTGTCAGCACAGCCATTACCACTGCTCCATCGCAGGCTTGCAGCGCGTGGGGTGACCTACGAGCCGCGAAGAATCAGTGTCGCCGCCCCGACCAAGCGAAGGGGCACATGGGCCGGCTCTGCTCTCGCTAGCCAGGGCGGCTACTCCGCCGGCTGACCCCCACCGAAGAGTCATCTGTTGCCAACTCTCGGCGACAGCGGCCGGCGAGACAGACGAATGAGAATGAGCAGGAGAGCGGCGCTGCGGGCCTGGCCACCGCAGTAATGGAGGGACCGCCGGCCGGCCGGCACCAAGCGAGGTCGCGTGCGTGGTCGTTGCAGTTTTAGGTGCGCCGGCATTCAATGCCGACATATGCGTGCGTGGAGCCGATGCCGCCGGCGAGGGCTAACTGATCGACGTACGTCACGGCGGCCGGGAGCGTACTTGAACTGTTGAACACACGCCTGCCTGCCTGCCAGTGAGGGTGGTCGCCGGTCGGGAAGCTGGGCGGCCTGTGGCCTTGGTCCTGGGATCAGGTCTGCTTGGCTTAGATAAATCAAGCTCGGCGGACAAGAGAGGGTGAAGTCGTGATTTCCAATGCGTCCGAAGTCCGAACAAAAGGCAGGAGGCGAGGCTCGTGGGGAAGTTCGAATCATGGGTTCATGGGCTACAGCCCATAATAGCATGCCGGCCCAGTAAAAAATCATTAAAAAAGCACGTGAGCCCTACCAAACGCAAATGGCAGGACACCTATTTCTCATAAATCTTGGGCTCAGCCCACAGCATTCGTGTCCATCCTCCCAGCACACCGCGGCCAGGCCATGGGCTTTTACATTTTTATATTTTTATTTCTATTTGGAAAAAGTCTTATTTGTCTTCTTCAACTCAACTATCAAGAATGTTTACTTTTTCTCCCGGTTACTCAGACTCCTTCAACTTTCAAAACCGTTTGTTTTTTCTCCTTGAGTCGTTTAGACAGCGGTTTTCGTCAACGTGACGATTTTTGCTGATATGGTGGTTTTCGCTGATGTGTGCAACCTATGTGGCGATTTTCACTGACGCGGCCGCTTATGTGACAGTCCACATGGCAGTTGGACAGCAGATATGTCCTTCCTTTATTAAAAATTCAAAAATAATTGATTAACAAGCTCAGAAACTTATTAAACTTTACATACACATAATCATTTTACAAGGAATATTTTTTATTTAGGCCCAACTTCAAAATCGGAACACATTAATTTGAAAAATTCAGAAATAAAAATAGCCATTTAGAAACAAAATTTATCTAAATCTTTTAACCTTTTGATAAAATTCACAAAATTTCTCTAAATTCATATTTTTCTAAGTATGTTTTATTTCATATACATTTTCTTTGGAAACTTTTAGTGCTCACTTTTTGAACTTGAATTCAAATTTCAAATCTGAGCTAAATTATTTGTTTCTTTTGAGCTCAAATTTCAATTTCTTTAATTTGAGCTCAAGTTTCATATTTGTTTGATTCATGTATTTCTAAATATTTTCAAACAAGAATGTGAGTTTATGAAAATTTGTAAAATTTTATCAAAAAAATTAGAAGGTATAAATATTTTTACTTCGAAATGTTTATTTGTATTTCTAAATTTTTAAAATAAAATGTGTTTCAAATTTTAAATTAGTTTGTGAAATGATTTATAACTATGTAAAGTTTCATATTTTTTTAGCATGTTATGTTTTTTTTTTCTAATTTTAAAGGACACGTGGGCTGCCACGTCAGTGGCTACATCAGTAAAAATCTCCACGTGAGTTGCACGCATCAGTGAAAACTACCATATCAGCCGCCACATCAACAAATACCACCACGAAAATCGCTATCTAAATCACTCGAAGAGAAAAATGAACAGTTTTAAAAGTTGAGAGAGTCTCGCTACTTACTTTTGTAATTGAGGGAAGAAGCACCCGTCATAATTGAGGAAGGAAAGTTGCAGTTTTAAAAGTTGAGAGAGTCTCGCTACTTCCTTTTGTAATTGAGGGAAGAAGCACCCGTCATAATTGAGGAAGGAAAGTTGAGGGAGTATCGCTACTTACTTTTGTTGAGGGAAGAAAAGCGAACACCCGTCATAATTGAGGAAGGAAAGTAAGATTTTTTTCTTTCTATTTTTTAAAATTTTGCCCTGCCATCATATTTTCTATTTTTTTGAAAAATATTATTTTAATTTTTTTATATCCTCATTTATCCGTATCTAGGCTGCGCTCATGCTTGAAGCCATCAAAATATTTAAAATAATTTATTTTTCTTACAAGAATAATACAACTGATTTTACCAATGATTTTTTTGCCAAGTTCGTACAATTGTCTTCAACAAGAGAGCGACTCGGCTGGCATTGATGTTTCATATGCAGAAATCATCATATTGTTCTTCCTTATTTCCATGTGCTACAGTTGGTGTAGATGGCAGCGACTGGTTGGTAAGGCATCGAAAAGTCAGCTATTGTCCTGCAATGAAAGCAACCACTCGTCCCATTAGCTTAACCGCCTCTGGGCAAATGGGGTTGGAGACGAAGAACGCGTGCCCCTCGCCGCTTGACTCGAACCATTCCACCTCCCCGTGCCACCCGCTGGCACGCACGGCATCGCAGTATGCCCGCCCCCGCGGCGCCCTCGGGTCTTCTGATGTCGTGCAGACCAACAGCCTTTCGCCGGCCAGCTTCGCCAGGCTCGGCGCTCCAACCGCCATCGGGTTGATCCTCGGGTCTTCAAGTCCGCCCTTTGCGCCGGGGAAGACAGCCGTCCATCTGATCTTGTTACTCCGGCAGAACTCGTCCGGCTCTTCTTCCATCTTCTCTTCGCTGGCAAATGACGGGTGGAAGAGAATCACGCCTTCTACACGGGCCGGTGCCAGCCTTGTGGAGTGCAGTCCGCTCACCCCCGCGGCGATCGCCATGTTATGTGCGATGTTCGCGCCGGCGCTGACGCCGCCCACGAAGACACGGTTGCGGTCGCCGTAGTTGGACAGCCACGGGTCCACGCTGGACGCCGCCCAATTGAGCGCGGCCCAAGCGTCGTCGTAGGCCGCCGGGAGCACGTGCTCGGGCGCGAGGCGGTAGTCGACGGAGACGACGAGGACACGGGCGCTGGCGGCCAGCAAGTTGACGTAGCGGTGGAACCGCGGATGGGCTGGTGAGCCGACGACGAAGTAGCCGCCGTGGAAGAAGACGAGGATCGGGAGCTTCGTCGACGCACCACCACTGTTGTCGGGCACGGACGACGCGGCTGCCTTGATGGCTGGCAGGAAGAGCCGCGCGGCCGCTCCGGTGGCGGCGTCGATGACGACGTCCTTGGAGGTGTTGCCGGTGTCGGCGTCGAATCCGGCGGACACGGTGTCTTCCGTTCCGACCCCGCGTTCGACGCGGCCGTCCTTGTATAGCCGGAACAATGGGCAGTCGAAGATGACCTCGGTGCTGCAGGAATCCTCCATTGCCTCCGCGCCTACTGCTTAACAAGTGTGTGCTCGATCGGAACAAGGACATGATTGACGCTGTGGATTCCCGGGTTATGTAGGAGTAAGCCGCAGGAGTAACGTTACAAGTTGCAACTTGCTCACCGCATTGCCAGAAATGTCATTAACTCGCCTAAAATAATGATAGCTTATAGTTCACGCCTCGTCAGATAATTTTCTATCGCTGGGACTTCCTGTTGAATGCGACGAGCAGTCGAGCAGATACGACGGAGCAGTGGACCGTTGCTGTAATATGGGCTCTGTTTGGTTCCAGTGGGTGAAGCTGGTCTATAATAGTTTGTTTGATTGGTTATATAAATAAAAATAGATAAAAAAATATTATTTAATTGTTTGTACGAGTCTGTATGAGATAAAAATAAAGAAAAATAAATTATTTTAATATTTAGTTAGTGAAATCACACTTTAATAGCTTTTATTTTAACTTTATAAATTTTAATCTAATTTAATATATACTAATATATTTTAAAATACATTAATCATTTACTTAATGACATTATTAATCACACTCGTCTTGCATCTCGCGAGCCCGGCTCGGGAGAAACGAAACTCAAATCCATTTCTCGAGAGCCAGGCTTGCACGCGCGCTTTGCACGTCCAACCGGACACCCGACGTCTGCACGCGCCCAGCCTGGCTCGGTCAAATCCAGGAAACCAGTCAGCCCCATGGTATCTTGTGATCAATCATGCGTTTCAAAATTTTGAGTTATTCTTAGGCACTCTTTTGGTGAAGATTATGGGTTAATTTTGCTAATAATTATTATAACTTGTGCTATAATTTTTATCAAACACTTAAAACTCACATGAGTGGTTCACTTTTACATTTTTTACTAGCACCCATAAGCTACAAATAGTAATTTTTTATCACTTCTTCATTTTCACCACCTATAATCTATATTAAATAAGCTATTTTGCTAAACACTCTTGACATACAAAATAGATTATGTGAATAAGTTGCATAAATGATTTCTATAAATAATTTAAAGTATGTGCAATTTTTTGAATAATCATAATGTCTACCAAAAAGGTCCTTAGCAGCCAGGATAAGTATACTATATTTGTAATATACTACTTTTAGTCATTTGCGGTCACATGTGCAATTAACAAGTTTTATCCAAAATAGTACTTCATTCAAAAATAAGGCCTTTTGGAACGCAGCGATTTTTCCCCTTTTTTTTTGTTTTTCCATTTAAATTGAATTGATATTTATAAAACTTTATCTGTGTGGTTTCTATAAAATTACTACATTCCAAAAAGGGTCTAAAAGTCCCTTTAGTAACCTTGAGGCTGGCTCGCATGAGTTGAGACAGGTTTAATATAGCCAGGTTAATCATGTAAAAAACAGTCTGTTTAGTTGGTTGTATATAATGAGATAGGTTGAGGAAAGATGATGTTCGGTTGTCTGTATAAGTTTGACATATATAAGATAAAAATATGAAAAAATAAATTATTTTATTATTTAACCACACTGTAAGAGAATATATATTTTAACTTTATAAATCTTAATCTAATTTAATATATGTTAATATATTTTAAAATAAATTAATTATTAACTAATAGTTTTATTAATTAATTTGATCTTACATCACATGAAACTGGCTCAGAAGGAACGGAACTCATTCTCGTTTGCTCAGAACCTGGCTCGCAGCTGCCTCGTGCATCACACGGGACAGGCCCCCGACCGGCAGCAGCCCAGTAGGCAACCAAACGCAGCAAAGGTGCATGCCGCCATCCTGGTTCAGGCGCATGCACTCATCCAATCACGCACTAAGTGTCTTTTAGATTTTTAGACATCAATAGTTTTGTTTTATCTTTAAAATCACACTTGAGCATTCATCTTATTTAAAAATTGTTTTGCAAATATAAAAACAAATAAGTCATATTTAAAGTAGTTTTAATGATAAAACAATTCATAACAAAATAAATAAATTTTCACCAAATTTTTAAATAAGATGGATGATTAAAAATTTATTTTTGTTACAAGAATAATACAATTGAATTGTTTACTCCTGGAACAATTGTTTCACCAATGAAATGATTTTTTTTGCCAAATTCTGATACAATTGTCTTCAACAAGAGAACGCCTCGCTTTGATGTTTTATATGCAGAAATCATCATATTATTCTTCCTTATTTCCATGTACTATATATGGTTTGTGTAAATGGTAGCGACCGGTTGGTAATGCATCGAGGTCAGCTATATAGCTTATGTCCAGCAACGAAAGCAACCACTCGTCCCATTAGTTTAACCGCCTCCGTGCAAAGGGGGTTGGGGACGAAGAATCCGTGCCCCTCGCCGTTTGACTCGAACCATTCCACCTCCCCGTGCCACCAGCTGGCACGCACGGCGTCGCAGTATGCCCGCCCCCGCGGCGCCCTCGGGTCCTCTGATGTCGTGCAGACCAACAGCCTCTCGCCGGCCAGCTTCGCCAGGCCCGGCGCTCCAGCCGCCATCGGGTTAATCCTCGGGTCTTCCAATCCGCCCTTTGCGCTGGGAAAGATAGCCGCCCACCTGATCTTGTTACCTCGGCAGAACTCGTCCAACTCTTCTTGCATCTTCTCTTCGCTGGCAAAGGATGGGTGGAAGAGGATCACGCCTTCTATACGCGCTGGAGCCAGCGTTGTGGAGTGCAGCCCGCTCACCCCCGCGGCGATCGCCATGTTTTGTGCGATGTTCGTGCCGGCGCTGACACTGACCACGAAGACGCGGTTGCGGTCGCCGTGGTCGGCCAGCCAAGGGTCCGCGCCGGACGCCGCCCAGTTGAGCGCGGCCCAGGCGTCGTCGTAGGCCGCCGGGAGCACGTGCTCGGGCGCGAGGCGGTAGCGGACGGAGACGACGAGGACACGGGCGCTAGCGGCCAGCAAGTTGCCGTAGCGGTGGAACCATGGATGGGTGGGCGAGCCGACGACGAAATAGCCGCCGTGGAAGAAGACGAGGATCGGGAGCTTTGTCGATGCATCACCACTGTTGTCGGGCTCGGCCTCGGACAACGTGGCAGTCTGGATGGTTGGCAGGAAGAGCCGCGCGGCCGAGCCGGTGGCAGCGTCGATGACGACGTCCTTGGAGGTGACGCCGGTGTCGGCGTCGAATCCGGCGGGGACGGTGTCTTCCGATCCGACGACGCGTTGGACGTGGCCGCCCTTGAATAGTCGGAAGCATTCGCAGTCGAAGATGATCTCGGTGCTGCCGGAATTCGCCATTGCCTCGGCGCCTACTGCTTAACAAAAGTGCTCAATCGATCGGAACAAGGACTTGATTGAGAATGTGGCCTGTGGGTTCCCGGGTTATGTACGCCACAGGAGTAACGGTCCAAGCTGCAACTTGCTCGCCACATTGCCATCAGAAACGTCATTAACTGTCCTAAATTTATGCTACTAACTTAAAGCTCACGCCTCGTCCTATATTTTTTCATCGCTAGGGTCTTGCTGTTGAATGCGACGAGCAGATAGGACGGAGCACTGGGCCTTTGCAGGGTTTTGGAAATAGGAGAAAACTGGCCGGTTTACATAGTTTTTGGCTTAACTGATTCGATTCGGTTTTCGCTAACATCCGAATTTAACACTGTAGCAAAACTGGCTAGTCAACCGGTTTTCTAGGCCACGGATTGATCTCGGTTTCTAAAACCTTGGTTGTGATATGGTATCTTGTGATCAATCATGCGTCATAAGTTTATTTTTGGTCAGTTGTATTCTTAGCAGCATAGATAAGTATCTTTGTAATGTACTTTCATTTGCTGTCACATGTTTGCACTGCTTAAATCTCAATCAAATACGTACTATATTGCTCTCTTTTGATTCTTCTACACTGTGTCAAGCTTCACCACTGCATATGTGATTAATAAGTTTTATCCAAAGGAGTACTAGGTGCCGTTTGAATCTAATGAGATTCTAAGAATCCGGATAAAAATTATCCAATGCGGATCCAATCAGATGAGTTTTTAAAAAGATTATAAAATCCTATAAAATCTCATGAACTTAAGATTATTCGATGAATACAACCGATAAAATCTCAACATCTAATCGGTTGAGAATCTAAGGGCCTCTTTGGTAGACCTCTCAACCCCTGATTTTTTGATTCACTTCTAATTCTCCTGTGAAGTAATTCTGTAACTGAAAGTGATTTATTTTGATTCTTTAGAATAAACTCTTAGAATCAAGATATAAAATCACTTCACAAAATTAAGAGAAGCTACTTTTTTTTACTTTTAACCTCTTAGTTTATTTTAAAGAATCACTTCACAGAATCAGATAAGAATCATTTCTCTGAAAAACATCGTTTGAAAGAGGTCCTCTGATTCTGTCAAAAAATCAAAAGCTGAGAGCTCTGCTAAAGAGGCTCTAAAAATCTAAAATTCGGATTATAGGATCCAAAAATCCACAATTCAGATAGCTGGATTCAAGCAGGGCCCTAGTTGATTTCATGGCTACGTACTCGGACACCGGGGCTGTTTGGATGATTGAACAGGTAGAGTGGTGCGGCGAGCCGGCGCCGACAACCATCCACAGTGGGTGGCTCAAAGCTGGTTCTTGGAACACTTTTTTGGTCTTGGCACCGATGCTTGCCGCTGCAGAAGCTGAGATGCTTGAAACCTAAAAGGTAGCGTCGGTGCTTCTCCATGTACTGTGGTGTGATTAAACTTGCTGGTCTCAGATGTCAAAAACAAACAGGCAGGTGCAATGTGGAAACGCTGCACTTATCGCCCGTGCGAGGTCAGTTTGCGACGGTCGTCATCTCCAAAAGCTGGGCCTCACGCTTGGGTCGCGTCGAACCAGATTTTTTCCCCTCAACCAACGCATCGAAGCGTCCGTCCGCGCGAAGTAAAAGGAAGGGTCCCTCCTCGGGCAGATAGGACGGGCCGGGGGCAGTGAACTGTTGTTGTCACGTCCTTACTCGAGTTCAATCATGCGCGCGTCGTCTTCACGCACGGGTCGGTCCAGAATCAAGACTGGCAGCATAGGCCCGTGTTCGCACACAGCGCTGGGCATTATAGATTCGTCCTGCCGTGGCTGGTGAGATCCAGATATCCATTGAAGAGAGGTTGCGTTGGTACACGCAGTCACGGGTGGTTGCAGCTCGCCGAGGTTATGTCATCGGCGCGGCACAAGTTCGCCGGAACAACCTTGTTTGATCAGCTGGTAACCACTAGGGAGCTTTGTTTTAGCTTTGGCATCGCTCGATCTGGAGCGCGCAGCATCCTTGTGAGTTGAGGTGAGCCTAATTAGGGTCCGTGCGCAACCACGCGCTTGCTGCGAGAGCTAAGGGAAGAGCGACCTGGCCACCCAACAGAGAGGAGGCCAGGAAGTCAGGAACGGTAGGAGTTGGTAGCGAAGAGTGCCGTGCCATCTGCGGCTACGCGGAGGACTGCTCCGGTTCGATCTGGTTCGTGGAGGCGCTTCGGCGCTCTCGTCGGCTCCGTTGCGCGACCGTTATTGCCTAGAGCCAATTGATTAGGTGGAGGAGTTGAGGTGCTTTGAGATCGATAAATGAGATGGTGCTGCATGGAGCCTGGTTTACGACACGTTCTTCCTTCGTTGCAGCTTCGCTTCGCGTCACTGCTTGCGGCCAAGCTCGAATAAATATTTCCGGGTTCTACAAGTTAAATTATGTTACGAACCTTCCAATCAACTACGCCCAACCAACGGCGTATATCCAAATTAGGCGGCACGTTCGACGAACCGTATCAACTCCTGAAATCCGGCCATCAATCGGCACCAGAGAAAACATTGTGAACGTTCAATCAATATGCCGCTGAGCCTGACCGCAGGATTAGCATGCATGCGATGCCCTTTCCCACTTCATAGACATATGACGCCATATGTTCGCAAGAATCACCTCTTGTCTTGCCGATCGGTGCCACATGGGCCATGGCAACCCGTAACCGCCCGGCCGGGGATCGGGGCGAGCGTGGCGGTCCATTTCACGTCGTCGTTGTGTCCATGTGCGTCTGCCGCGGGAGCGCGGTGAGCAGGGCCAGGGGACCGCGCGCACGTCCGCCACCGACTCCACCGCATGCCCGTCGTCGTCTTGCCGGCCTTGCCGGATGCTCAACTTCTCGTTCTTAACTCTCCACGGACCACGGCTTCCTCTCAAGATGACCATTGCTTGTCGCGGCAGGGTAGTTAGGCAGTAGTACCTTCCCCAACTGTTTCGGCTATGTGCTGTAGTATCTGTCTTGGTGATCAGACACGGCACTGCGATTGTTAAAGATGGTGTCCCGTAATAAGCTTCGAGATGCTTGGAATCCGGCGCATGATGGGCGACCGCAATGCTTGTTGCCCACTTCGGCATTAGCAACATGCATGTTGTCAGCCAACAATAACTATTGATGATCTTCACAACGGTGATGCACAAACAAAGATAAAATGAGCTCCATTTAAAGTGAAGAAACATCAGCTTTCCAATCGTACTTCTACAGTAAAAATTATAAAAAAAATATCTTACTATCGACAGCAGTGATATCACCGAGTTTTAACTGCGGAGTACTTCCCACTCTCACAACGTTTGCTACAGGTTGCTTGAGCTATTTATTGCTTACTACCTACTTGATCTCACGCTGTGGAAGCCCTCCGATTGGTGGTGATGCCGGCAGCCAGTTTCGCGTTTATTCACTAGGATATCCTAAAAGGACTCGTGAACTACCCTGTCAGTGCCCCTCGGCAGCATCTAAGATCACTGTGACGGCACGCTACTCGTACCTGGGCCGTGACTGTCGTTGGGTTAACTGCTACAGCCCGCCGCACTGTTCGGCGTAGGTGCATTGCCCCTCGCCGCGAGCCCAGACAACACCATGGCCGGCGCAAGGAAGGAACAATGACATGGCGCCACGCCACAGCACCAGCACGGACGTGAGCGCAGATCCGGGCGAACCACCACTCCAAAATTAAATCCCGCAATCTGTCACTCACTCCCATGGCCACGCGACATTCTTGAGCTCAGTTCACCACACCCCTCCTGCCTCGAGATGCCCTGCTGCCCTGCATCCACGTCGCAATCCGCGCCAGCAACACACCTCTATTAAACGGCGACACCTCACGCGGTCCTCGCTGCCATACCCGCCGCATTCAACGCGAGCTGGTGCCGGCGATTGAGCGACTCAAGACCTTCACTTTTCGGAGAGGAGAATGAGGGGTGGTGCTGGCGATTCCGGGTTTCGGGGTGTATTGGAAGAAGAGGAGGAAGAGGTGGTGTCCGCGCCGGAGAGGCTAATGCGGAGGCGGCGGCGGCGGTGGCGGGAGGAGGCGGACGACAGCTACTCACCGAGTTCCACGGGCGGCGGCGGGAGTAGCTGCTGCGGCTCCTTCAGCTGCGATTCGGTTGGTCTCGGTCCCCTGTTGCGTTTTTCTTTCAGAATATCATCATTTCAGAGTTCTTTTTCTTTGTCCCAATCAAAATGATGCACTGAGCGCTATGAGGAAGGAAAAGCTCCAATTTTTGAGCTGGTAGTATCATCTTTTGACAATGAGAGAGATTTAATTTTTGAGCCCTTATTCACCAGCTGGTGGCATGGTGGCGTGATGGTGCCATGTAAGTAGCCTATGCCAGGTCACAGCAACCTTTTTCGAGAAAGGAGCTACATTTTGATGCAATGGAAGAAGCAAATGGCACAAAGCTATATATTGCTAGTAGTAGGGGAAATGTCCATTGATTGATAAACCTAGCAATTCAGACAAAGTAGGAGGGGCCCTGAACTTTCAGACCGGAGTGAAGGCATCATCATCACACTCTCGGATGCTAAGCAAGAAAACTGGGGCGCTTTTTTCTGACATGAGAAAATGGGCAGTGGGCGCCCTTGGATTCTTTTCACTTTTGTTGTTTTTTTCCCTCTCTGAGATCAGCTAAATCTGAGTGACTAAAATGATGGTTGGCTGCAGCCTTTGGCTGGGTTCGTGCGCCCAGATGGTGGCCCGGACACAGATCTGGAGACAGATGGGCTGGCCACTTCCTCGTCCAGTGGTAGGCACAACGCTGTAAACAGCTCAGATTTTGTTCTCTTACTAGTGTCTCAATCGGTTTGATTGCAACTTGACTGGCCTTTTAAACGAGCTTGTGTTCTCAAGCTTCTGCAGTCTACGAGGACCGGCTGGACAACGAGGAGGTTCTCTGCGGGGTGAAGGAAGAGGAGTGGGCACGCGTGGTAAAACCGGCTAAGAGTTCGGCAGGCCGTTCCACTACAGGTACTGGTTTTGAATTCTGCCATTGGTTTGGTTGTCAACTTTGTATGCTTCTATTGTTTTTATCTTCTTACCAAATGTATGCTCATATGTTGTTTGACAGAATGTCAAAACCATCGGTACCAACCAGAGGCTGCTCATTTGCTTGGTAGGAAGGGGTCGAAACAGCGACCAGCCTCACTCGACTTTGGTAGCCCTGGGTTCAATGGAGCCTCATTTTCACCAAACTTCGTGGTCAATGGTGTGGGTTTGATGAACAAAGGACTTGCATCATCACACATCAGATCAGACGTGTTTCATAGTCCTGTAACTCCGAGCTACCCACGACACCGTTCATCGGTATTGGGGTGCCAAAAAGGGTGGAGCTCTGAGAGAGTGCCACTTCCCTCCAAAGGAAATAGGAGGTACCCAGGGAGCAGCATGGCATTTCCTTACAACAATGGGAGGGCATTGCCTTCAAAATGGGAGGATGCAGAGAGGTGGATCTTCAGTCCAAATTCCAATGATGCACTCGGAAGAACATCAGCTGCTCATATTCGACAACCAAAGTCTAAAAGTGGTCCCCTAGGGCCTCCAGGAAGACTTTATGGACAGTATTCATCTGTTTCTTCATCGTTGTCATTGCTTGACAGTGAGAGAGCTGGACAATTCGCAGCAAATTCTCCTTTTGTGGCCGGAGCACTAATGCCCGAACATGTTTGTGGAGGGAAAATTACTAACGGAAAATATACAAGTAGAGCAGCTGCTGACGCAATCAGCATTGCAACTGGTGGCAGATTTTATCCAGTGAATGGTGGGTCTCATGCTATTCGGTCGACCAGAGTCTGTCGACGATTAGATATTGCGACCGAGTCATCTGCATCACTACCTAGCACCCACGAATCTATACAAGGTATTTACTATGTAGTCATTGTTTTTATGTGGATAGAATAGATGTCCATTATTTTTTTTCTCATCGTAGTTTATTGTTAGTATTTTTTTTTTTGGAAAAATCCTCTCTTTGCTGAAACTGGAAACACATGAAAGCTCATCAAGAACTGTGTTATGAAAAAAGGAGTAGGACTTCTGGCAATAATATTTTAGTCACTGATAACTGATTTCGTCCTATGTCTTAATAGATATCTATATAATGTATCATATTTTTCTGTATGTGATGCATATTGAAACTCTGGAAAACTTCACGTGATGCTTCTGTTTGATTTCTTGATCAGATGAACAGGTTGCTATCACAGCAGATTCAGCTACCACAATCACCCCTACAATCTTGAGGAAAGATGCGGCAACTCAAACAAGCCCAGAGCTAAGTAGGTCCTCTTCGCCCACCTCCAGGCCTCCTTTAACTCGTTCACTGTCGTCACAACAAATCAGAGAGAATGAGACATGCTTCTCAGATCTTGAGATAAGAGATGTGCCGATGGATGATCGAGTGACTCTAACTCGGTGCTCAAAGAAAAATGCAATTATATCCTCTAGCAAGAATTCAACAAATATAGTAGAGTGGAAGGAAAAGACAACAGTGGTACCCAGATCTTCTTCCTGGGACTTGACTGAAAAGAAGTGTATATCCAAGTAAGGAGTCACTACAAACTCATTTATTTTACTGTTTGATGAGCACTTTTTTAGTGATACATTTATTGTTTTTATCTGCTAGATTATTATAGTAGTATGCATAGCTTAAATTTCAGAATTTATTGCCCCCTCAAAGTCTACTGGTTTTCTCTTGTAATATGCAGTGTGTCGAAATTATTAGCAGTCATTGATGAGTGTTTCTTAATTTCAATGAATATTTATCGTGAAACCTGATAACTCTACATAATATCGACAGGCTTGAGAGAGAGGATGCAAAAGTTACTGCATGGGACAATCTTCAAAAGGCAGAAGCTGAGGTAGCAATTCAGAAGCTAGTGGTATGTTATTTGCTCTAAAACCTCTAAGGATGTAACTGCTTATGAATTATCTTTTGCCTCATTGCGTATCCCTTTCTATTTTTAACATATTTTACTTGTGGTTATATTACTTGTGACAGAATCGCTGCATTCTTTCCTACCTTTTTGTAGCTGACCTTGTATCTATTCATACTTTTCTATCCTCCAGATAAATCTTGAGAAGAAAAGATCATCTTCACTGGACAAGATTTTTAACGCACTCAGGTCTGCTCAAAGAAAAGCACAGGTGCCCCGTGGTCGTGATGGGGCCACAGCAAACAAAGATGAAAAAGCTTCTAGGAAGACAAAAAAGACAGCTCGTATTAGCAAGAATGGACAAATAAGTTCTCTGAGCGGCTGCTTCACTTGCCATGCTTTCTAATAAATCGACTTTCACCAATTAAGTAAGTTACATTCAAATGCTTATTGTATACTCATGCTAAGTTTCATGCAATTGTTCTGTTGTTAGTAAACTGTATTAAGCTGCCCCTAGCACGGCGTCTATACTGCACTATTCTTGTTGCTCTAGGCAAGGCCCAGCTATGTTGACAAGGATATTACCAACCAACCTTTACTTTAGTTGACTCAACTGTGCAAATATTGTTTCAACCGATATGAAACCGATATGTATATTGTCTTGGTAGTATCACAGAACTCGTCTAAAGTTTCACAACCACAAAACTCTTCTTTTTTTTTTCTTTTGAGGGAGAGCCGCAGAACTTTCTATAACATAATCCACTAGTATGCTACTTAAAGGATAGATTCTTAAAGGATATAATATTTTTGGGATGCAAGTGTGGCCCTTTTACATGCTCGAGTTTAACAGTGTGGCTTGTAAAATCTTTTGGTTATATATTGCTTCGTATAAAACAATCGATTTTGACTTTTCCATAAATAGAAAGACGCAGAATCGACATATATATTTTGACTTTCCAGATATGACATTTTTATGCTCTAAAACATCAACACTTTTATCATCTTCAGGAATCCAGACCTGAGGTATTGGTTTGCACTTTCAATATCAATTCTTGGGTGAATTTCAGAGATAAACATGTCGCGGCATATTACTGATACTCCGACCAGAAGTCATGGGCTCAGATTTTCAAAAGATGCTACCCTTATTACGATGGGGACGATGCACTACCACGACATACAATTGCACAGTTCAGTAATTTCGATTCCACCAAGGGGACTAAAAAAAATAGAGCCACCAAGGAGGAATGCTTGTATATACTCCATGTGCCTGTTTGATGCCTTGGCATGACCATAGAGGCCTCCTTTATCATACCTAGCCAACATTGTAGTAAGGTATTGTAGCCTATGAGGCTGCTAGTCAGTGAGTGTGATACTGCCAAAGCTGAAATGGCATCATATGAAGTGCAATTCCAATTCCTGTGGACATCTAAGCTTCAGGTACGAGCAGTGGAGCAGTGCCTGCGTGGTTGTGGAAGGGACCGTCCTGATTTGTTTCTTCTTTTTGTACAGTATTTAGAGGAGAACATGCTATGATGTTCCTTAAAAAAACATGATATGCTGGCTACTGGATGCCTTGCATATGCTTTCCGCATTTTAAATATGAATTTGAAACATTGCATTCTCCAGGAAACCTGGAATAGCTTTACGTATACTATTCATATGATACCATACTCTGGAACAGCTTTTCGTATACTGTTCCGCATTTTAAACACTGAAGGCTGAAGTGATAAGTTTACGTAAAGCATTTTACATGTACTCTAGAAAAGATTCAATCGAAACATTACAAATCTGTTCCAGGAAACCCGCATTTTAAACAGAGTATGTGTGTATGACAATTTGGGGATTCAATTGATAAGCTGATCACTTCCGCCTTCAGTGCATATCTATTGGGTCAGGCCAGGGAGATGCAAATACATGGTTCAGTAAATTTGATTCCGCTCCATTGATTTCCTTTTGAGCTGTTCTGTTTTTGGGATGGCTGGCAAACAGCGTCATTAATCTGGAGTGTCAGTTGTTTTTCAACATCTCTTTTTGCTCGTCTTTCTGGCATACTTTAAATTATCTTCTAGTGGGCCATTTTGCAGGATAAGGTGCATTTGAGTATTTGACATATGGTCGTTCATCGTGCGCTTTGCTTCGTCGTCAGTCTACTTATCGTAGGAGTACCAGATGACACGCCTAGACTGGACATCTGTTATCGACATATCGGCTCTGGATAGAAACTTTTACGGATTCATAGTTGACTTTAATGGAACACTACTTTACAACAAAACTTGTAGCAGCACAAGCATATTTCTTCTTGATACATTGTTGCCGTTAAAATATATGTACTTTATTGGAACATTTCAGAGGAAAAAAAGAGCATGACTCTGCTACTAGTATTTTTTCATATAATGGAAAATATAATCCAGCCTTGGTTGCTACTAGTATTTGAAACTGTGATTCACAGAACAGAACTGCCCCATGTAGATTTTACTACTGCTGGCCCTTCAAATTTTTTTTTCTGTGCAGCAGACACAGTTGGGTTTGCTGTCCGGATCCGAATTGTGTGCTGTAATGCAGAGAGTACTGTAGCGTGAGAAGCTTCAGTAAACAGTGCCGCGGGTTCGTACATGAACAATAAAATTCGGCACTGCTCAGTCGAGGTGTTACTGCTCATCACGAAACACTGTAGCAACTGATCTGCACCGTTCGTTTTAGATCTAATGACTAGGATGGTATCCAAATTCCTAGCTACAGTGACCCTCTGCATTTTCTCCCTACGGGAGAGGATGTGAATGCTTGCTGTCCGGCTGGATTGTGAAAAGCCCACATCCAGCTCAATGCAACTCTGATTTGATGGAAACTTGATTTATTATCTCTATCTCAAAATATAAATATATCTAGATTTTTTAAATTCAAATTTATTTAACTTAAACTATTGATGATATATAAATTATGCTACTAGATTTGTCTTGAAACAAACTTTTATAATATAACTCATTATATTAGAAATCATTTAATTTTGTAAATATTATTAGTCAAAATGAAAGAAATTTAACTACATAAATGCTTATATTTTCACAGAGAGAGAGAGAGAGAGTACAGAACAAAAAGTGACTTTCCGGCTGAGCATTTTATTTGTTATTTTCGACCTACAGAAACATGAGGAAATACTCTATCCTAATTATCTTATTCTTCTTAGCCATAGTAAGGCAAATCAAGCCAACAGCATTCGTTGAAGTCGCTGTCTCCTATCCAGAGAACTTGGGCCAGCGAAGCGTTCGTCGTTTGGCGGGGAGCGGCGAGGCCAATCAACAGCTAAGCGACGTCGCCTCTCAAGACGACGGTGATTTCTTCTTTTTGGCCGCGGCACTGCCCAGGATAGCGGATTGGCCGACAGGGAGGCCCACATGGCGGCCGCACAGCACGACTGCATAGCTCCCATGCGCGGAGGATATTTTTGTTCACATCCCTCCCATGGCAACAACTGACGGAGGCCTCGCCTCCACCTGGTCCGCCCTGGTTGGCTGCCCCGTCGCGTCGGGGAGACCACGTTGTGTGAGCGCGCCACGTTGTGCGAGCGCGCCACGTTTCAACGGCCCCACATACGCACGCAGAACGACCTGGACCCCCTGCGCCGCCTTTCGCAGTGGCATCGTTCGCAGTCGCAGCAATCGCTCTATGCCAGCGGCGTTCCTCGCCAGTCGCCACACCAAGCTAGGTAGGGGCTACACCGAAAAGAGTCGATCAACGCACTGATCGCACTATATCGTACGTGTCGTAACGGATCAAATCAACGAGCTTATCTCTAATCAGTTTGTAAAAACGTAGGTATTATAATTTCGCTGTGAAGTGTGACTAAGTTTACGAGAAAATCTATAAAGTGATGCACAACACGTTTTCGTGACAAAAAAAACGATTAATTTATAAGTAAACTAGCAAAGACTGTCAAATCTCTCCCTTAAGAGGGACTCTGCCTGGGCGTGAGCTAAGTCGGTCGACATGCTTAAGACGTCATCTATAGCCGTATAGATCAGTGAATAAACAGTATAAAGGGTTTGAAAGAATATTACGATTTAAAGAGGTAAAACATAAAAGAACAATTAATAGAATAGATTAGGTTACATTTTCAATCAGCTTTAGGCCTCTTTATATAAAGGTGAGCTAGTTTTATCCTGTAGAGCCACGGAAAACAAATTAGCTCTTATTTGATGTAAAAATTACCAAAAACAGAATTCAAGTACCAGACACTCTGGCACATAGCCAGAGACTTCGGTGGGCAAAATCTTATGTTCAAAGAAGGCTTACTGGACACTCTGGTACCGGATACTCCGACACTTTGCCAGACACTCCGGTAGCGACTCGGACTTTTTTGTTAAATCTCTAATTTTCTCGTACAGTCTCCAAATTAGGCGATCTATATATCCATTTCGATCGTCTCGGCGAGGGCTACGTCATAAAGTATTAAAATTATAGATTTGGCTTCATCTTCATATCTTTTTAATCATTTCTTTTTTTCTTCAGTAGAATTTAACCAAACTCTTTGAAAATATCTTTCACGTCCTAAAAAACATGTTGAAAAATAATTCTTGCAAAATAATCATTATCAGACGAGATTTTGATATTGTCTACCATATTCGATCTACAAAACCAGAGCGTTCGGTTTCGAGAAACCAGGACTTTCAGTCTTCTCAAGATGCAAATTTTAGATGTCAACATATGCCCTTTGTTTTTTTAGGAAAGCTAGCGTGCCAAAAAATATTCTTGTTATCCAAAATTGCTCAAGTACGACGATAAACACGATATCGATTATCTAGAACCGATATATCGAACAAAAACCAATAAAGTAGCCGAAATACTATTCTGTTAATTGAAGCAATGCGTCAGTCTATAGTCCGGCATGACGTCGAATAGTCTGGTGCGCAAAATATCTGAACCCGAGAGGACTTACCAGATAACCCGGCAAATCACCGAACACTCCGGTCACCGGACATTTCGGTCATGTACCGCACAGTCCGGTGTGCAAAGCACCTAAACTCGAAAGGGTTTGTAGGATACTCCGGCATTACACCAGATACTCTGGTCACCGAATATTTCGGTCCTGCATCGGACAGTCCGGTGTACAAAGAACCTGAACTCGAGAGGGCTTGTCGGACAGTCCAGTCACCGTGCCGGATAGTCCGGTGAGCAAAATGCCCCAAAATCAGAGGGCTTGCCGGACACTCTGACATTATATCGGATACTTCGGTCACCGGACATTCCGGTCCTGCACCAGACAGTCCAATGTACAAAATACCTGAACCCGAGAGGGCTTGCCGGACAGTCCGGTCACCACGTCAGATAGTCTGGTGAGCAAAATGTCCCAAACCCGAGAGAGCTTGTCGGACACTCCAGCATTATACCGAACACTCCAGTGGCTGTAGATTTTGCTCAAAGTGATAACCAAGTCATTCATTGGCCTTGTTTTTTCACAAGATAACATTCCTATTCTTGGCCGAATGGTACTAAGCATTTCACTACATATTTGACAAGCACGACAAATATTTCTATTGTAGCATCTTCTTCTATATATTTCACTTAGCAGTTTTTGGCCTCCGAACATCGAAGTTATTAATAGCTCAACGATGGTTGGTTACAACTCATTGGCTATAAAAGTCTCGTGCTCTTCTAACTATGTCAAAACTATGTCGTACTTCATTTAAACACTCTCATCAAATTCTTAAATGTTTAGTAATAGAACTTAATAGTTCATAAAAATGCTTATATGCCGAACTTTGAACTTTCCTTGAAATATTAGGCAACAAACAATGGGCAATGACTAAAAAGATTCTTTAATACTCTAATTCAGCTTTACCAAGTCTTTAGAACAACGATAGTCGAATTATCTCAACATCGGTAACTCCAAGTATCGATCATTACAATTAAGTTCTATTGATATTGTAACCAAATACTTGCCATCTTAAATACATAGCAATAATCATTAGCTGCATAAATGCCTAACAATGACAAATTCATGATTATAAAACTTAGCATTTAGGGATTTACCGATGTGAGTACAATGATACATCTTTCACATGATTTATAAAACTGAAATAAATTCTAAGAACGAGTACAAGTGCCATACATGTAATCATTTCGGTCTTTGCACCCAAAGCAATTCAAGTAATGGTACGGCCATTTAGAAATAGCCCTTTATGGTATGCATAGTATTTGGATACTCAAGGATTAAAGTAAATAAGCCAAGAAGAATGAGAACAAATAGCATGAGGATGACTTCAATACATACGTATATGTGATATGGACAATGAATCATGACGAAGAAATGACCAATAGTTTTGATGATTGGATACATTCCATTATGCCCATCACTTGACTATCACTATTGTCATGTTCTTGCAACCTTTCTTTAGGAATGCCATGCCCTTCTTCTTCAATTCTTTTGCGCTAAGTTTTTGCAATTTATTCCTTTGCCAATTTGAGAAGCCGAGTGGACCTCTCGGTTGCGCCTTTGTCTTGGAAATTGACAACTGTAATTTGCTTTTGGACGTCTTTAACTTCTTTGGTTCAGATTTGACATCAAGAATATCAACGCTTGGTTGCTTCAATTTTTGCCACTAATAGCCAAAGTTTTCCAAGCACGAATCGGCTTTTCTTCACTTAGACTCATATCAGAACTTTTGTCCTTACGACCGTCCCTTTTGACACGATAGACTTATTGAACCAACTTCCTCTTCTCTTGAGCCATTGACCAATTCTTTTTATCGAAACGTTCTTTCGAATATGGTTGTCTTCCGGTGGTTTGCTTTCTTGTAGTGTCATTGTATTGATGATATTATTGAGGCTGCATCTTTGAATCATACCACCCTCATGATGCATAAGGATGACAAGCTATAGTGTGAGATCCATATGGAGGTGGTACAATAGACATAAAAAGATGATATAAATCCTTCGAATAAACTCTCTTTCTTTGCCGATTTAAATCATCATATTTGTATTGTGGAGGCACTTTTGATGGCTTTGGGTGATTTGGTTTATGATCATTCTTTACATCTATCTTTTTTACATATTTAGCCAAAAGCTCTTCAAAAGTAAGCTTTGACTTTCTACCACTGCTTTGGCCATGTAATCTACCTCCGTTAACCTTCTTCAAATTGGTTCCCAGATTTATGTTTTTTTTTAACCTTGCGAGAACTAAAATGAATTGAGACTCTGATTTTTTTGGTTTTGCTGAATTTGGGAGATTTGAGATCAATCGCCCATGAGCAAGCTCGAAAACTTTATGTTGCCCCTTAGTGCACGTTGGATCTTTTACAATCTTAAGTAAAATCATGACCTTTAATAATATCATCATGAATCTCATCGTCAACTGCACTCTCTCTGTCGAAAGGCGTTAACTTGTTTTTACTAAAAGTCAACTCATTGTTTTTAGATGAACCGGCCTGTAGCTGATTTGACGAGCTTTTGCTATCGAGACCAATTGGGGCCAATTGGTCATCCTTATGTGTTTCTCCGAAAGCCAATCGTCCTCCATCAATGGTCGATTAAACTTTTTGACGGAACATATTGCAATTCTTAGTACTATACTCAAGAATTATGCCACTTGCAATATGCTCGTTTTCTTACATCTTGCGGTGATGATATAACTTTGTGATCTATGAGCCTAATAAAACTATTCTCAAGCAAGTTATTAAATAGATCATCACACAAAGTCAAATCAAAAGTGTACTCATCTTCTTTAGCCGGTTTTTTTGATGAGACGGCTTTAAGACTAAGCAAACGAATGATTCAGATTTCTCATCTATCCATTTGACTACGCATTTACTTGTGTCGCTTTTACCGGATGCTTTAGAATCTTTTACTACACTAGCATTGGCTTTTGCAACATCAGTTAATCTTGATTTTTTTTCTTTTAAGATTCGAATGACCACGAGTAAACTATTTGGATAACAACTTAGGCAATGATGAGATTAAAATTTTGAATGCTAAAATATTACTTTTATCAGCATTTCTAATTTTTATAATGCATGGACCGACACTATGTGAAGACTCTTTGTTGCTAACAAGTAAATTACTCTCCTCAATCTATCTCTTAGCATTATTTTCTATGTCAGTACTAATGTATGTCTTAACTAAAAATTTATGATCTGATTGAGAATTAAGCAAAGTACTTGTAAAGCATACCTTATCAAAAGTGTTGGAGAGACGTGGAATCTTAATATGAATTGAACTGTGGTATAGCAACGCCTTCATCTTTCTTTCGTCTCTGTCTCCATGCTCTCGTTGATTCTCTTTGTTAACCGAACCTTGTTCGGTTATGGGTTGAAGTCGATGAATAATGAAATAATCACTTGACAAACATATGACCTTTTTAAGAAAATTAAACATAGCTACCTTTTTACATGGGCCTTGCTAAGGTAGACCAATACCTCCCCTTTACCATCTAGGAGGTGAAACTTCAATTGAATCTCAGCAGTTGATTTTTGAAGAGCAAATTAAGGCTAATTCAAAATTTGGTTTACACCTCAGCTAACAGTTGAACCGAAATTCCCATCCGCTCGCGATTTATTTCCAAAACTGAACTGAAATGTGTTTATTTCCAAAACTAGAGAATTTAGTTTCCTTAACTATCGTGCACCGCTATTCATAACTTGATGATTTCCTTTTAATTCAATTATTTATTAATTATTAATTCTTTTACCTCCTAGAGGTAAAAGAACTATTTTCTCTTCGAGATTCATGTAAATAAATGCCTTACATTCATTTTGGTTTATAGTAAAATTTGCCTTGTACATTTGATATCCTCATGTGTAGCTGTGTTTATTGCCTCAATCTCACTTGTAGCCGACAATTCATTAACAATCGGCTTTTTATCAAAACGGCTTTTGATTCTTGCGAGATGTTTTGCAACAACCGAGTTCATTTTCTTCTTATACTTAAAAAAGCATCTTGAGAAAACACATGATCCATTGTTGAGTTTTCACCCATTCGGCCATAATCATTATTTTCTCTTAAAGCCAAATTAGTAGGTGAAGTATATGCAAGCGTAGCACGTGGAGGTATCTAGATGCTCGCAAAATCTTCATTAATTCGGCTACAATTTTCACTAACATGAGGAGCCGAATTATGACCATTAAGATTTGAGTACAATGCTAAATTTGTAGGTGTAACCTCAACTCTAGTAATATGCGAGGCATCATATGGTACTTCAGAACAATTAGATGAAAAATATGAATTAGCATGGCTATATGTGTCATATATCGGCACATTATATGAAACTATCATAGAGGGTGCAATTGTTGCCGATGCATTGAAAGAAGAAACAATATATTGGGCATTCATAGAACTATTAGTATGTGGTGTTTCATAAAAGTTGACCGAACTTATCAAGTTAGCATGACTTTGATGAATGTCTATCGGCATATGAGATAGCTCTATTGTCGATGTATAACTATGTGCATATTGAGTGTTGCTAAGTATCACTAAAACTTGGAGCAAATGCGTTATGAAACAAGAGTGGTGCATGACTAGGATCCATACTTGAATAATGGCTAAATGATGCACCATGCCCATCATTATAACTAGCAACATCAATATAGAAATGTGTAGCATTTGCAAAACTATTAAGCATTGACATCTCATTTGCAAATTTTACCTCGGGTTGATCGTAACGGTATGGATAACTTACCATGTGTTTGCCTCTATTCGACTTGATCAAACCGCAACAGTAAAGTAGTCTTGATTCCTTCTTCTTTATTCTGGGTCCTCACGATTAAAACCTGCAACAGGAAAAAGAATAATCGCAAATAAATGCAATCGGCCCAAAGAGGCCAGACGCGATGGTGATGACGAATTACAAAGATAAATCAATTAGAGAAAAAGCTAGGTTAGAAAAATTCGGTTACTACGATGAAAACAAATAATCGTCCCTAGCGGAGCCACCAAAAAGCATGTTAACGCCGAAAAGATCTGGATCAACGCACCGAGAACACTAGGTCGTGCGGGTCGCAACGGACCAGATCGATAAGGTTACCTTCGATCGGTTCGTGAAGATGTAGCTATCACGATTTCGCTATGAAGGATGGCTAGGTTTACGGGCAAACCTGCAAAGTGATAGACAACATGTTTTCATGACGACGAACGACTACTTTACAAGAAAATTAACAAAGGCCGTCGAATCTTCTGCCCGAAAGGGACCCTGTCTGAGCGTGAACGTCGTCGGACGTGCCCTAGGTCGATCGGCAGCCCCTAAGACGTCATCTATGACCGTGGAGACTGGTGAATGAACAGCATAAGAGATTTGAAAGAGGATTTGGGTTTAAAAAGGTAAAAAGTAAAGAGACAATCGGTAGAATCGATTGGGTTACGTTATCAATTGGCCTTAGACCTATTTATATAGGGTTTTTTATATAGAGATGGAGTGGTTTTATCTCATAGAGCTACGGATCTCTTTGATTAGAAAATAAATTATCTTTGATTTGGTGTAAAAACTACAAAAACAGACTTCGAGTACCGGACACTCTGGCACATTGCCAAAGACTTCGGTGAGCAAAATCTCGCATTGAGAGAGGGCTTACCGAACACTCCAGTACTGTACCGGACACTCCGCACTTTGCCGAACATTCTGGTAGCGACTCGGACATTTTTTGTTAAGTGTGTAATTTTTTCGTTCGGTCTCTAAATTAGACGATTCATATATCTGCTTCAATCGTCTCGGCGAGGACTACGTGATAGAGCGTTCAAATCATAAATTTAGCTTCATCTTCATATTATTTTAAGCACTTTTTTCTTTTTTTAAAGTAGAATTTAATCAAACTCTTTAAAAATATTTTACACGCTTGAAAAATATGTTAAAAAATAATTTTATAAAATAATTATTATCAAACAAAATTTTAATATTTTTTACTTTATTCCATCTATCAAACTTTCGATTATGCAACTTATAGATGTCAACAGCTACCTAGCTCGTCAAGCCTTTTCGGGGAGCGCAGGTGACTGGCGGTGATTTAACTTGAGGCTCTGAGCTCGACCTCTCCTGGCTGTGTCTTTGCTTGGATGCTGACTTACTGAGCGATGGTAGAGGTGAGGAGCGATGGAGTTCAACAGCGGCGGATCGTCGTCGTCGTCGCAGCGCCGGCCGCCGCTGGCGAGGCAGGGGTCGGTCTACTCCCTCACTTTCGACGAGTTCCAGAGCGCGCTCGGCGGTGCGGCCGCCGGCGGCGGCAGCGGCGTCGGGAAGGACTTCGGCTCCATGAACATGGACGAGCCGCTCCGGAACATCTGGACCGCGGAGGAGTCCCAGGCCATGGCCTTCGCCTCCACCGCGGGCCCGGGGGCGCCGCCCGAGCCGCTACAGCGCCAGGGCTCGTCGCTCGCGCTGCCACGCACACTCAGCACCAAGACGGTCGACGAGGTGTGGCGCAACCTCGTGCACGACGACCCGCAGCAGGGCGGCGGCGAGCAGCAGACCCAGCGCCAGTCCACGCTCGGGGAGGAGGAGTTCTTGGTCAAAGCCGGCGTTGTGAGGGAGAACCCAGCCCCTGCTCCGCCGCCCATGCCGCCGCCGAGACCGGTCCCTGTGGCCCCTAAAACCGCCGCCTACTTCGGGAATTTCCCGGGTGCCAACGACACCGCTGCGGCAGGGATGGGATTTGCGCCAGTAGGCATGGGTAACCTGGCCCTGGGCAATGGTCTGATGCCGAGGGCGGCGGGCATGGGAGGCGGCGCCCTGGCCGTGCAGACGGCGATGAACCAGCTTGATTCTGGCGCGAATGGTGACGGCGACCTGTCGTCACCCGGCGGGCCGCTGCCGTATTCCTTTGATGGGGTGATCAGGGGGAGAAGGAATGGTGGCAGAGTGGAGAAAGTGGTGGAGAGGAGGCAGAGGAGGATGATCAAGAACAGGGAGTCCGCGGTGAGGTCTCGAGCGAAGAAACAGGTCCTAATCTTTGTGAGATTTGTTAGCAGAATGTTTGGAATTAACTACAACCATCAATTTGATCATATCCGTAACAAAACTCCTAATTATGCATGCGTCATTAATGAAGCCATTAGCCTGCTTGTTCATTGAGTCATGACATGGTGAATTATAGCGACCGTAAGTACAGGCAGAGGCAATGTTCAGTGCAACATGAGCTTCCTTTTTGTTGTACCTGTGCCTTTGTAAGAAGCAGGCATTTTTCTCAGGTTTCCTGTTTTGGTTACAATGTTTTTACTTAAAATAGGCATATACAATGGAGTTGGAAGCCGAAGTGCAGAAACTCAAGGAACAGAACAAGGAATTGGAGGCGAAACAGGTGGCCTGTCTATAAGTTCTGCTGTTCCAGATGTTAAATAGGAGTATGCTACTTTAATATACTAGTATAGGTGTTTTCTGAGGATTATTCTCTTAGTCATTCTGAAATCTGAAGTTTCAGATGCTTGGTCCCACTATTTTCTGCTTTGCTCATTTTGTTCATCATGATAACAACTTGAGTCCAGTAAACGTCCATATCGTACAGCTTATCAAACTGCACCATGTTCAATTTGGATACATTACGAATTTAAGCATCGCACCCTGTAAAACATTTTCCAAAAATAAAACGTTTGTCAGAGCATGGTCAAACTGCTTGTCCAGCTGACACCATGTGTTCGTAGTGACTGTGGTCACTTATATAATGTTTTAGATATGTTTAATAACAAGTACACATGTTAATCCATCAAATATGATCATAGTACTGATCCCTTGTTTTCTCATCACGCAGGAAGAAATGGAGTCTCAGATGAATGAGGTAACTTCTTTCATATTGTTCACTAACTTGGCTAATAATTAATGTTATCCCGGGTTCGCTAAAATGTTTTTGGATATCTAGAGATTTATCATGCACTACAACTTAATTGTTATATTAAGAAAAAGGAAGCAATGTGTGAACAAAACCATGATAACTGCAACGTCAGACAATTTCCCCTTATTCTGATTTAAGTCAAGACTTTCAGAACTTGTGGCACGTAACTATTTGCCTTGCACTTTATACTTCTGAGTCAAAATATGATAAAATTTGATCTTTTACTGATGCTGCAATGTAAGTAACTGCAATGCTGTCTGTTTTTACCAGAGTAACCACTTCCTAAAATTGTGATCTAGTAAGAATTTTATGTGACTTGTTCAATTTCACTGGATTGACTGTTTACTATTTCAGAATTTTTTTTTTGTCCCAGCATATTAAGTTCAACTTAACTTAAAATATGTTTCATTATCATTCTAACTAGATTGCTCATCCTGCAGATTCACATGGTTATGAGGATTTACCAATTGCTCGTCAATACTACTATAACACTTTCCAAGCTAGTACATGTCTGAACTTAATGACAGTATTCTCAAAAGTCTGAAAAACGTAGTGATGGATAGCTCGAGTAACATGCGGATCTGTTAGATAAACAAACATGATTCTACGGCCTTTCTTTCTCTTGCAAAAAATTCACTCTCGTGGTATGGAGTAAGCTGCAAAACATGTTAGAATATATAATTTGATAAATAATTTCATGAGTCACATTCATGGGAGATGCTGATTGCAATTTCTTTTGCCCACTGGCAGATACCAGAACTGCTGAAGGATCCATTCGGACGGAAGAAACGGATGTGCCTGCGAAGAACATTGACTGATCCCTGGTGATGATCCAAGAAGATTACATGATTCACCACAAACCATAGGTGGATCATATCGCCTGTACATAATTTACCTGCCGTAAACCCGTGGTGAACAGAGCTCGGTAGACATCATAGTGCCGCCAGTTTGGTAGTAGTAGTTGTTACATTTCTGCAGCTTGTGTCGTGCTAGTAGCATAAAAAAACTAACAAGCTGTAGATTAGTAAACCATCATCCTGGCGCATTGGATGGCAGAGCTCCAGAAGATTTTAACCTTTAGAGGTCGCTGTAAGGACTAAGGACCGATGGTACCTAAGAAAAACCCTGCATCCGGGTTGACGGCGATTTGTGGCGGTATTTTCTAGTACTAGTACATAGATGTGCTGGTCCTTATGTGTAATTGGAAAGAAAAACCTTGTTAATTGCAGTGGCATATCGTATGTTTTTTACGTATGAGCTTAACAGCTTAAATGTGTTAGTTTTTTTTTTTTTTTAGAAAGTGCGACAAAGTTGGGCAATGGGCCGCGACCACAGATTACCGCCTTAAACTGCGACAACTTTGTTTAGTTGGGCTTAGACTCACCGACACTAAACTGAAATGGGCTCCGAAGAAGTCGGCCTATACACTAGGGCGGTCCAATGCCCGACATCCCAACCCGCTCGCTCAGCTCAGCCCATCCTGCGCACTCGCACAATACACAAAGGCCTAAGCCAACAACATAATTCAGATTATCAGAACTACTTAGAAGCCATCGAAGCAAAAGGCTAGTACTCCATCAAAGCTCCGGCGTCTCGACGTGTCATCAAAGCACTCAGCACTCAGCACTCAGCAGTGACCTCCCAGTGAGCCTATCCAGCCAGGCACTGTAGGAGTAATACTGCCCCGCCGTACAACAAGCAGTGCATGATCCTTGCCGAACGTCAGTCACCTCTCTCGCAAAACCTGCAGCTGCTTGTAAATGTTCGGCGAATTTGACGTCGCCCTGCGGTGAGAGGAGCAGAGGAAACCAGGACGTGACATCTCCTTTCGACGCGTCAGGCCTTGCCGGCTCTGCCGGTACCGGCAATCGTGCTCCCGATGTCGCCGTAGCCTTGCAGTCACCAGCACGGCAGCACCTGAGACGCTGCATTGCTAACATGTTGGGTCGAGCAACTGGGCCACAAATCGGCGGTGAGGCGTCACTGCCACGGCCCTCGGCGCACGCACTGGGGCCCGTGTAAATACTTCCGCGGCATCACACGAGAGACGAGGACGCGCACGTGAGCTTCTGCGTGCGTCGGTGCCGCACGACCGTGCCACGGTCGAGCCCCACGTCCTACGTCGCGTGATGAATTCCTCCGTCCCGTCCATTGGAGTACTCCTATAGTGTACCAGGAGACGCTTAACTTTTGTCCTCCCTCACACGACGCGGATGGAAATCAACAATGCTTCCGTTCGCAAGTTCCTACGGCTCCATCGATCTCTGTGTTACGGAGTTGCTGCCGGTCCTGCTGAATGTGAAAGCTTGGAGGCGGCAGCAACATCTCCCTCGGATTCGAGCACGTCGGGGAAGAGGAGACCATCTCCTGTCAGCGAGCAGCAGACAAAGGCGAGGTTGCGGGTGCCGCTTATCGGGGATGCAGATCGCTGCAACACGGCCCTAGATGGATTGCTTGTTTACACCTTTCGAGAGATTCGTAGTGTCCTCAAACCCCTTGGCAACGAAGCACGGACATACACAGAGTAGTATACCAGTGGAGTAGCACCAGGGGTCCAGCAGCCAGGAGTAGGCGGCGCTATGTTCCATGTTTTCCAACCACGAGTTCCTGGGATCAGGTGAATTCAGTTATATCACGATGATCAAGCCACGCGGAAATTTCTGGGAACACCGGTATCGACAGACCTGCCTTTCACCATTGCTCCAACAAAAGAACCAGGTCGATCCGCCCCCAAAAGCTCGGACAGCCCCGCGCTGTGACCGAATCAAATCACACCTGCCGCAGCTCCGGCTGTCGCGTGCGTCCTCCACCAGTTGTCATGCTCCCGCCGATGCGGATCCAGTGACCAGCCGGCGTCCATCGATGCGCAGCCACGAAGCCGTTAATCATTTTGGCCGCCCGGGTCCGGGCGTACCTGGCATGTCCTACAGCACGTGCACGTACGGGCACCGAACAGATACACGAACGGGTCGAAACAACAGGGAAGCACATGCGTTCCTGCCCTTCGGGTACGAGAGCGGCATGCCGTCCGTTGCAGAAACGGGCGGGCTGGCGAGCGCGTCGGCGGCGGCGTTGTCGAGCGCGGTCGGATCTGCACAGTGGCAATGCATTACGCGACACTGCGACAGCGGAATCCATGTCCGGACGCTCGCCGATGTCCTACCCGGCGGAGGCAAGCCGTACGTGCCAGCCGCGACGGAGCGCGCTTTACAGCACTGCAGGCACGCAGCATTCGTTATATCGATCGGATCTCTCCTCCTTGCCGCGGCCGTGCGAGTGCGCCTGGTGTCGTTCTGGTATTATGTCTCGTCCGTAGCACGAACATATCACGGTCGTTCGTTGGGGAAAATAAAGTGGCCATGCACGAGGCCGAATATTGCCCGGCACGGGTGATCTGGTGCTGTCCGCGCGCCGTCTGATGCTGCACGGACGCAGCTTCGCACGATACCTCCTCGCGCCGCCTGCCGTCACAAGCTATCTGCAGAACGATTAGGCGACGGGGATCGATGATTAGAATCAGATGGTGATTAGCTGCGCTGCCGGAGTTCGGGATGCATAATTGCATAAACAAAACGGTGTGGTCCATGCATCGATTAACGATTAACAAGCTCCTCCTGCAGCACATCACCGGCCGTGTGCCCCCCGGGGAGCAGATAAGCCAGGCGTCCTCGACAACCAGAGCCCGTGCACGTACGGAGTACGTATATCCTGCACGCACGGATGTGCATCTCGCGCATACATTACTGGGCGTGTACGCGCCTCGGATACTTTACTTTGTGCGTACTGCTAATACGTGCGTTCCAGTTAACTTACTGCATAATGCGAGTGGTCCTCCGAGGTCGGTACACTGCGTGGCAACCATATTTTGCCGCCTCATGCAGCATGCATGCCAGACATTTTTCCGTGCCACTCTGAATAATCTGACGGGACTCTTGTTTGGGATTGATGTTGCTGCGTAACGAGCTGTGCTGTGTTCGGTTTGTGCTCCCCCCGTGTGGCGAGTGAGCCGAAACTCGAGCGCGCTTTACAGCCGAGCCGGAACTGCTCTTCGTCGACGGTGTTGGAAAAGCCGGTTCGGTGTGAACTGTGCGTGGAGGACTTTGTCGTTGAATCGAAGAAGGAAGAATCGTAGGCGATGTTTAGTGGAAGGAAGGACCACAGGAGGACATGCACGCCGCTTGGTGGACTTTGAAATGAGCTGCGAGATAATCTGTCGGTTGCTACAGGTGAAACCGTGGACTATTTTGATCAGAGGGGTCAGGTCCACCGGGCTGGTTTTCAATTCGACGATTCCCGCGCGCCCATGTTCATCACGACGGTCTCACAGGTGAAGTGATGCCGAGAGCTCCCGGACAAGCTGCGCTGAGTAGAGCGACAGGCTAAAAAGGCCCCAATCTATGATCTATCTGCAGAAAGCCGGTAAACTTTATCGTTCGAAATCTCCTCCGGTACTCCCACTCCTATTTGAGAGACGAACGCACATAATCGAAGTATGAGACGGGAGTCAGCTGATAGATAGACTGTGCTGCCACCTGCCATCTGCCTCCCAGACCCCGCACCTTTTTTCAGAACTCTGAGACCAGTCACCAGGCAGCGCCCATGAACACAGCTGGCTACACGCACGTCAGAATGGAACGACACACGGGCATGGGCAGGCGCCAACCGCAAGGCGACGGCGCGGGCTTTACCTGCTGTTGTCCCCGCCCACCGGCCGGCGGCAACCCCGCCGGTGCATTCATATCGCGCCACCACTACCAAAGCTGTCGACGGATCACCCAACCATCACAGGCAACGCGGAAGCGCGCCCGCCAGGCCGCCATGTCCACGGGCCGCCCGCCGCGCGGTGTACTGCACCGCAACGGGCACCATCGGCATGCACGCGACTCGCCCAGCGAAAGCAACGGACAAAGCCTTTCTTTTTGGGTGGGTACACCGTGGCGCAAGCAAAGTAGAAGGGAGAAACGAAGAGACGCGCCCGCGGCCCGCCCGCGCGTGCGTCCGCGGTTGCCCGTCTCCTTTTGGTTACGAAAAGCGAGCTTGCGAGCGATGTGGAAGTTAATCCGTGTGGCTTGTACAGCACTAATGATCAGCGTTCGTTTTACAAAAGGATGAGGGAAACGAAAAGAGGGACAGCAGGGGATGTTGGGATTGGGCTGCAGTGGTTGCACGTATGCTCATGCGGAGCACCCACGGAAAACATCCCCTCGTGTGTTACAGTCTGTGCGGCTCTCTCTTGGTCGTGTTGTCTACTGAAGCAAGCTTCGTGGCGGCTTTGTTATTGTCGGACTGAACTATTGAAGGAAGGTTCGCACGATAAAACAATCGGAGTCGGTGAGGAGCAGCACACATCAGCACCCACCCGCTGTGACTGTTAAAGCTTCGACATGCTAACGGTATCCAACAGTTTAAAACCACGTCGATCAATCCGTGAGAAAATTTAATAATGTTTCTGCGCGAGATGAATTTCTCCGCAATTTTTTTGCTCTCGTTGACGGAGACACTGTATCTTACAGTTCATGTGCTTCGCACATGAACACAGCTTAGTTTACTCGTGCGCTCATGCGCCGGAACATGGGCCGGATTATACAATTGCGGTTGGATTCAGATTGGGGATAACGAAGAGCAAGGGGGGCGATCACGGCCGCGCCAATGCCCGCGCGAGGCGCGGGACCTTGGCGGCGATCTCCGGCGGAACCCGAACGGCGGGCCGCGCCTGCTCCTTGCATCGGCGCCGGAAGTCCAGACCGAGCGCGTCCGACACGTCCTCCGACGTCCAGCCGGCTCGCCGGAGCGAGTCTGAGCACCTGTCCGTTTTCAACACCAGCGCGTCGAGCACAGCCTCGGTGTCTGGTGCTGGAGCCGCCTCGTCGTCGAATAGTCCGGACGCGGCGACCTCCACCATCTCGTCAACCTCCCTGTCCCTCCAGCCACCTTTCCTGAGCACGGATCCGAGGCGGTCGAGGTAGTTGTCGACCCAGCGTGGGGTAGACCTCCGGGGTGGCGACGGGCAGCCTGACGAGGAGGACGCGGTGGAGGCTTCCGAGGAAGACGAGTCGCGGCGGCGGCGGTCGGAGGCCGCGTCGCTCCAGAACTCGATCCAGCGTGGGGCCTGGCCGCCGCAGACGGCGTCGAGGCTGCGGCGCGTGTAAGACGTGCTCGCGCCGGAGACAGGGGACGCCAGCGGGGACGAGACTTCCATCGGCTGGAACGAGGACTCGCGGGAGAAGAAGTGGAGCAGGTCGAGGCCGCAGCAGAGGACGCGGTCGTCCGTGACGAAGAACACGGGGTTCCCGGCGAGGCAGGGGCGGCAGGGCAGGTAGCACCGGTCGAAGAGCGGCACCAGCGTCGGCGCGCGTCGGATGGCGGAG
>BCLH01001726.1:29917-71879 GCA_001602315.1 Zoysia pacifica | reverse complement strand
TTAATAAGTTCTATATAAATAGGATAGGGAGGACGTGATAAAAACCAGAACTATTATTCCGTTCATTATTTCAACTTATTTTCGTTTTGCTTCATTTGTTTCCTTTTCTTTGCCGGTTTGTTGAGTAAATCGGTCGTTCCGCTGTTCGTAATACGGCGAATTCATCTCATTGTTACCCGGCGACGATCGCTTGGTAACACAATCCATCCATGCTCACGCACGCACGCGCGCTAAGCCAGAGCCCAGCGGGGCAGGCGCCACAAGTAGACGAGGGTAAATTTTTTATTAGCCATTCAAAAAACTCGTAGTTACTCATCAATCACTCAAAATTTTGAATTTTTTTATCAATCACTAATGTTAATTTTTTTTATTCATCATTCCTGTACATTTGGAAACTTCAAAAAGACATTTTTGCTCTTCTTTCAAATTTTTCTAAATTTTATTATTACTCATTTTAGTGGATGCTTTTTTAGTTTTGGGGCATCTAAAATTTCATAAGTAAAAATTTTTACGTACAATTCAAATTTTAAAATTTAATCTAAACTATTTTATTTTCTTTTAAGTTTGTGGGCAATAATATAAATTTGTGAGATAAAATTGATTATTGTAACATTCACTAAAATAGATAATACGAAAACTTAGTAAAAAAATTGATTGAAGGGCAAACAAATCTTTTTCAAACCTCTAAATGTATAAAGTGGCAAATAAAAAAATTAATATTAGTGGTTGATAAAGAAATTTAAAATTTTGAATGACTGAATCAAAAGTTTTTTAATGTCTAATAAAGAATTGACCCTAGACAGTGACAAAACAAAGCAAGAAAAGCGCGCGGCAACTGAGCTCTCCCCATCCATGTCGTGCTCTTTCCTTTCCCCTGCTCTGCTCTGATATAGTCAGTGCAAACAGAGCATGCACCAACTAGTAACTAACTGGTCCATGGCATCTGATGCGATGATGGCGACGGTGCTGTGCGTCCATCATCACCGCGCGGTTATCTGTATCATCTTGTCTGCCGATGGAATGGAGAGAGTGGTGTAATCCGACTGTCGCTGCTTGACCTCGAGCATCCACGTCCGCGGCGGGGCTAGCTGGTTGACCCACGCGCGCCGAGCTTCTTAAACTCCACCTTGAGCGACTTAAGGTACCTCACTGCCTCGTCAAGGACGGCGGGCGTGTCCATCCGGTCGCCGCCGGGGATGATCCCCTTCAGCGTGCGCACCATCTTCTTCATCCGCTCCTTCTTCTTCTGGCCGCCTCCACTGGCGTCTTGCTTCCGGCCGCCGCTGGCACCGTACCCCGACGAGTACGTCGAATCCGGGGAGCCGCCGGCGCGACACCCCGGGGTGCGGCCCGTGCTGAGCACGTCGTCCTCGTCCTCACCGTCGTCCGTGCTCATCAACGCGTCGATCTCGTCGGTGTCCTCCTTCTGCCGGACCGAGCACGCGGCGCCGCCGTCATCGCCGCCGCCGTAGTAGGCGCTCTGCTTGCCGGCGTAGTTCTGGTCGTAGCCGTAGCCTTGGTGGTGGTCGTATTCGTAGCCGCCGGAGGAGCCGAAGTTGTTGGCCAGGGAGGGGTGGAACATGACCCTGCTCCGGTCGTACGTCTGGTCGAAGATCACGTAGTTCTTGGGGCAGGTGTCCGACGGCTGGAACTCCAGGCCGGTGAGCGGCGCCGGGAAGTCGTGCTGCCTCCGACCCGCGAGGGGGTCCTCATAGGCAGCCGGCGCCGCGGGGTACCGTTCGTTCGGCGTGTTGTACGCACCACCGCCACCGTACCCGGCCATGTCGTAGTCGTAGCCACCGGCACCGGCGCCGTAGCCATAGCCGTAGCCGTAGCCATAGCCACCGTACCCGTACCCGGGGTCTCCCTGCATCGAGGTCACCCGTGCACTGCCGCTGCTTGGTTTAAGGCTGTGTCTGTTGAGGGGGGACTAGGAAGATCTTGGCTTTTGATTGGAAAGGAAATCGAATGAGAATTTTTGTGGTTCGAATAAAAATGGTTTGGGTTAGTGTGTTTGGTATGATGCTGTTTGGATTTAGAGAGGGAACGGGAGGATAAGAAAAAGAGTTCACGGGCTTCAGAAGCTGGCGGAAGTATTTCTGCAAGCAATAAACAATGTGGAAAAAATTCAGTTATAATACATTCTTTTTAAAAATTCATTGAACAATCAGGTTAAATGTCGTCCACATGATTATCGGCCAAAAATACCATCTAATGGTCCAACGAGTTCTAAGCATGATCATCAACGGCAAAATTACCAAGAACAGAGCATAAAGAGCGGACGGCTACGGCAATTTGGGCCATTTGGCAAGTTGCTTGGGTGGATATAATGCACGATACTAGACCGAAAGAAAAGCGAGCATCCGCACTAGTATGTGATATCGCAATTTGTCGACATCGTGACCCTGTTAAGGCAGTAAACACAGCGATTCAGAATCGCCGGAGGTGCTGGCCGAGTTCTCCGACGTTGATCTGCCCAAAAGTCCAGCCATTGATCAAAGAGATCAATCAGGAGCATAAAATAACTTATCCTAAATTGTTCCATCGTAAACACAGGTAAAAGTACTACTAATGTTCTATAAAAACTCTGCCACTGCTTCTCGAACCGATCAGTTTGAAAACTACCAGTAACGCGAAGTGAGTCGACCGGTGCTTCCGGAACGGAGGCAAGCGTACCCACATAGGCCGGGACTTTTGTTTCCCGTAGGCCTCAACTTTGTCGAGCAGCAACAGAAAAAGCCACGGCGTTTCGGCAAAAGCTCATCAGAAACGCGATCTTTTGACCGCGCAAAGCGTTGTCAACACGCGGGCTGGCCCTCGTCGTTGACGTCCAGGCCTGTCCCACGTAGCGAGTGGACCACGGTCGCTTTCCTATCTACAATTTTTTTAGATAATAAAAATCTCATGCAACGCCACCATTTCGGTTTTTTATTATATTTCATATATGTGTTCTGCTTTGGCCCCTAAGCAGACAGCACCAAGAAGCAGAGGTTCTTCTCGACATGAACAGCTGGTGCCGATTCGGATTCCACGGTTGCAGCTAACGCGAATGGCTTGCAGAAACCGAGCAATGCAACAGAGAGGAAAGCATGGGAGGTTGTCGTTGGTGATAAAGCTGAGGGAGGCATGGGGGTGAGTGCTGACCTGGCAGACTTGCGTCGATCAGTAGTAATACGCGATGGCGCCAATTGTAATGACTCGCACGGCGTCCAGGCCGCTGCTCCTCCGGCCGAACCCAAGCGCAGACGGCCTTGCTTGGGTTCGTCACACCCAATCACCCGCTCGATTAGAGAGGGCGCGATCACAGGCGGCATCCACCGCAGCTCCGCCTGGAAGAAATCACCAAAACACAATTAGCTCGGACGATCCCGTCGACGGATAGACAACGCAGCGGAAGGTGACGATCGTCGAGGCCGTACCGATGAACACGGCTCTTCTCTTCTCTCCGACGAAAGGAAGGAAACGACGAGGGTTATCGAGGCCGGAGCAGAGCGATGGAACGGAGATGAATGGATGGAGCCGGCAAAGGGGGAGGTCACAAGGTTTTATATAGGGTGAATTTAATACATGCTATTACAATTTTGCAAATTTTAAAATATACTATTTATATGTCAATGATAAATGAGATCTTAAAAGTAAATGACACGCGGATTTGAATGACATATTTCAAATTTCACAAAATTGTAATAACATGTATGAAATTAATCATTTTATACATGGAAAAAGAAACGACGCCCTCGATTGGTCCCGCCCTCTCCTCGCCGCTGTTGCTTCGCTTCGTTTCCTTCCTTTTGCTGCCTCTGCACTTCTTTTGAGTGCATCGTGGTGATACAGAGAGGAAGGTGGAGTGGCGCGGGGTGAGAGACCAGTGATGGGAATGGATGGAGCGGGAGTGAATTAATGAGGTGGTGTGCGCACTCGATGGGTGCTGTGGGTGCGCGTGCCGCGTCCCACAGGTGCTCCCCAAGCACCTCGTCGCGCGGCACCTTGTTCACGACCAACAGGGCCTCATGACACGCGGAGCCCACCTTTTTCTCGACTCCACGGGGCGGTGAGGCGCAGCTCGCTAAACCACCGTTCACCCGGCACCGGTCAAAGGAGGTGGGCATGGTGGCAGAGCAATCCACCCCAACTTCCCGAGCACGAGGAAGCGAGCACGCCGCCGAGCGGGGGGAATTATGCGCCTCGCGTGCGCTTGCCGTCGGATGCGCATCGAACGGCGGTGCCGTTGCCGGGCCCACGCCACACGTGCCCCCGGGGGCCATCGATGCCTAGGAGATGCTGGGAGGTAGGCCCGGTGAGCAAAACAGCAGCAGAGGCAGACCGCCAGGGCGGCGCTGCAAGGGAGTTGAAGCGGGCGAATGCTGCTGCTTGGCGGCCGTGGACCACCCGACAGGCGGGATTGCTCGTCCACATGCTGTCCGCGCCTCTGCGGATGCGCCACCTGCGTGTTCCCAGCTCCATAACATTCTTCTCGTCGGCTTACCTTACCTCTCTCTCTCTCTCTCGCATGCCTTTGTTCGAGAGATTTTGTGTACGATATGCATCGTGTTTCATATAAAAATAATCGTGATCTACTTTCTATGATTTCAAAATATTAACATATTAACTTTTTACATCAATTTTAAGGCGCTCCCAATAAAATTTTTCATAGATAGTTTTTAAAAGTAATAAATTGTTTTTAACCTTAAGATATACCACTTCTCAACTCTTCTCCACGTTACAGCAGACCTCAGACGGAACAGGCGGAGGCGATCCTCGTCCCCGGCCCCGATCCGATTGCGACCCTCCCCTCGGGCGTCCTTTTAGTCACTGGAGGTGGAGAGGAACCAAGATCTGAGGTAAAGAGCTGTATAGTCTTTGTCTTGGCCGGTGTGGTGAAGCTTTTGATCCTCGATTTTGTCATAAGAAGTGACTCAGACGATGAAAGTTTGAGGTACGTAGTCCTTTTGTGCGAAGAGATGGTTTTTTTAAGCATCTCTAAGGCTGAGCTGCTTGTCTGGGATGTCAATGTGGTCGATATCTTTGGACTGGTTGTTCGGCTTTGGCTTCTGAGTCAACGGCGATGGACTTCCTTTCCTCTTTTTGTCTTCATAAGTTGACAGTCGATGTTCGTTCATCGACTATAATTCGTTCCGGAGGAGAATCCAAATCGATCACTACTTAAAAAAATGATTTATGCAGTGGGTCTAAAAGTGTTTGTACAGGCGGATTTTTATTGCGCTGATATTCTTTACTCTATAAAAATACTCATTTGTTCATTCGATAAAATAAGAACCGCCTGTATTAGAAATACTAATGCAGGCTAATACGTGCTAATGCAGGCGACACCTCAAGTCCACAGCCTGCACACGCTATTTTTTAAAATAAAAAAAAACTCCAGCCTAGCAGGTGCCACCGCCGGTCTGCACGGCGCTCCACGCCGCCCCAGCTGGCCATGAGGGCGAGCACGCCACTGAAGCTCATTGCCGCCGCGCTGGCCCCCTGCACGCAAATCTGCTCGCCGTGAGGGTGAGCGCGCCGCCGGAGCCCGTTGTCGCTGCGCCGGGCCCCCTGCACGCAGATCTGGGCTTCAGGTCGCCGCCTCCCCGTCGCACCGGACACCGCCCTGCGTAGACCTGGGCTCCACTCCGCCGCCGACGCCGGCCCGCGTCGCTCTGTTCCGAGTACGGCGGCCAAGGGTGGAGAGGAAGTGCGCGGAGCAGCGCTGGCCACCACGCCTGTGTCCGAGCTAGCCGCCCGCGCTCCCGCTATGCCTGCGTCCGCACTCGCCGCCACACCCGCGTCCGCGCCAAATATCCGAGTGCGAGAGAGAGATAGAGCCCGTCGCTCGGATGAGGTGGGGGAAGCCGTCGTGGAGAAGGTCGCCGCGGAGGAGGTGGGGGAGGCCGCGGAGGAGGTAGCCACCACACGCGCCGCCGCAGCCCCTTGCGCCGTAGCAACCGAAGCCCCACGCCACTGCCGTCCGTGCTCATCTGCGCTAGCTGCCGAGAGAGGAGAGAGGTGGGGGAAGAAAAAAAGAGAGAAGATGTGGAGGAATCGAGGGAGGGCAGACGGAAAGAAAAAGCAAGAGGTGTGCTTCTTCCGTCTGATCCGACGGTGGTGGCTGCATGGATCCTAAGTATTGGATCATAGGTTTATGATTTGCTGAGGTTGGGTCACTGGGATCGTGGCCGAGAAACCTGCAGGAGGTTGTCTTATTGTTCCGCTTGCATGAATTTTTTTTCTCTACGGCTGTTAAAGAAGACCGCGTGCATAAATGAGATGATTTATGCAGGCGGTTGCTTATGTCAGCTGCCAGCATTAGGATCACCTCCGCAGACGACTATTTTTTTGATCCACTTTTTTCTTAGTACAAACAGTTTTAAATTGTGAACCGCCTGCATTTGATGTCGGGAGGTGCCGGGATAAATGCGTTTTGCAGCAGTGAATGGCTTTTGCGATATGACCATACTTTGGAGTCACTCGTGAAGATGGAAGGTGGGATTGCACCGGCGATCTGCCTTGGTTGGGAGTGTCGATGATATGGAGGTTTATCGAGAAACTGAGTGCTTGATGTATTTTTCAGTTTTTCCAAAGTGTTGCTTGTGAAGCTTTGGGGATGTAATATGCTTTCTTATTAATATAATTCCCCTTCACAAAAAATGTTTTTAACCCAATTCTCTCCATATCTATATAGATTAAAATTTAATAATATCTTATATATTTTATAAGAGAGAATTATGTCGTAGAAACTAGTATAGTCCTCTCAATGCATATTTTGTACACCCTCCATTCTTAAATTGATGTCGGTATTGACTTCTAACATTAATTTTGACTATTCGTCTTATTCAAATTTTTTTAATAAATATATATATTTTGTTATAATTTGATTTATCATTAGAGTTATTTGAATCACCACTTAAAATTTTATACATTTGACTTAATTTTTTAAATAAAACGTATGGTCAAAATTAATGTTAAAAATCAATGTCGACATCAATTTAAAAATAGAAAGAGTAGTTTTTTAGTGCATTGGTTTTAGTGAAGAGGTGGTTTTTTGATGTACTAATTAAAAGAGATAGAAACAACTATTAATACACCATTGGGAGTGCCCTAATCATTCATCTTGTTTAAATGTCTAAAATTTATTATTATTTACTTTATCATTAATGTTATCTAAATTATTATTAATATTTTTTAGATATTTTATCAACAAAATTTAATAATATGAATATTTAAAATTTATGTTAGAAGTTAATGATGATAATAATTTAAAACTGAAAGAAATAGAAGTGCTTTTGGAACCGAATGGCATCGCCTCGGCCTCTCAGGTTCCATTTCGAATGACCTCCACTACGAGAAGAAATTTTTTGGAGTTGTGTCGTCCATTTCGAAGAACTTGTCACGCATAATGCAGAGCATTTGAAGTAAATTTACTGCTCAGATTCGCTCCTTTTTTACTTACGGTGCTTGTAGTAAGGAAAGAAAATGCACGGAACCCGTTTGAAGTTTGAAACAACAAAATTCACTGACGAGAGAAGCGAGCAGCGGCATGTCGGCTCGGCACCAAGACGAGAGAGGTTAAGACGGTTTCACTTTGTGCTACTCTTATTGACGAAGCATCGTAGACGAATTGTTTTTTTAGTGCAGCAGCCAACGAGCGTACGACACCCATCGCAATGAGAATACAGCGCAAGGATTATTCCGTATGGGCGTGGCGTCATCGGGTCGTCATTACAGTGCATCCATGGTCCATGACCATCCGACTAGTAATTCGATGGATGGAGCCCGTGCGTCGATAAAATCATGGGAGGCACCGGTGGCCGTGATGGTGTAGCCGTACAAGGGAGCCGCCAGGCGCAGACGCCATCATGGATTGGAGCAGCAATCGTCGTGATCCAACTAGCTAAGCTACCGTCCCTCTTCGGGGTACTCCTGGCTAGAAGAGGAAGCCGATCGAAGCGAGAACCAGCCAGGCCCTCTTGCTTGGGACAACAATGGGGGCCCGGCTTCCAGGGCGCACACTCCACCTCGTAGGCGTGCCCCCTGTCTCGCTCCGCCGTGGACGCCATCATCGCCGTCAAATGCCATCATGCTCCGTGCCCGGCCCGGATCAGGATGGGCGGGCTGAACGCGATCACAAACCGAGTACGGTTGGGATTGGTTTTGGTGTCCCAGGGCAGGAGGGGGAGCCAGCGGGCAGGGGAGCGAGCAGCGGCAGCAACCAGGCGCACTGATGCTGCTGCCGCGTCGTGCCTGATGGTGCGCCTTTGGAGCCATGATCCGAACTTGAGGTGACGTTCGAGAGATTACATGCATATACAGGTGCGCGGCTGCGTGCCCCAGTAATCCGAGCCGTCCAGTCCCAGTCCCAGATAACCAAACCATTCTCGCGCGCCTGGCGAGTGGCGACACAACTCATCTCAGACGAATACAGCGTCCGAAATCCAATCCAAAGGGATGCAGGATGAATGGAGGATGCAAGATTACTGCTAGACAAGGCAGGTCGCCCGCCGGAAACATGGGTAAGACGGGGGCGATGATGGATTGCCTTTTTGCCCCCCGATCTGCCCAGGCGCGGCAGGAGGGCTGTCTGCCCGCGGGGGGTTTCACGGCGCCAACTGCGAGGCCGGCGGGCCGCATCACGCATGAGCTCCCATACGGCACCATCATTGGCGTTTCTTGGTTCTCCCTCTCTCCTCCATCGCCTACACGCATCATTTGTCGCAGCTCTCTCTCTCTCTCTCTCTCTCTCTCTCTCTCTCTCTACTCGACTCCTCAAGCCTCCTCCCCGAAGGAGGAAGGAATGGAAGGAAACAAGCGCTCATTAGAAAAAGAGCAAGGAGAGCAGCGAGGCAGGGTGAAAAGATGATGAATCTTGGATTCTTCTCTCCGCTTTTGCCTTCTGTTGACGCAATCATGGCAGGCCGCCCGCGTGTCGGACCCCTGTCCTCGGTGCCTCACTCCGCGTTGTCGGCATGTATGCATACGTGCTTGCGTCGTCTGCTTTGAGCCGTCCAGTAGTGCTAGGATTATTTATACTCCCTCCGTTTCGATATCTTTAATATATATATATTAAAAGCAAGCATTTTTTTAACTCTCATTGTGCCACGTCACTTTAAAAATATTAACCATCGGATTAAAATTTAACAGTAAATATTAAAAAAAATTATTTCTTCGATCAACGTAAAAACGTGCTTCTACTCGACTGGAGCAAGCAGAAACGACCGTGCCATCACCTCAGCTTTTTTAGTTTAACATAAATTTTAACTATAATCATATTTAATTTTTTATAAATTTCATGTATTATAATTTACTTTATCATTAAAGTTATTTGAATCACAGCTTAACATTTTACATATTTGAATTAATTTTTTAGATAAGTTGAATAGTCAAAGATGTATTAAAAATTATCAGTAAACAATAATTTAGTAATAGAGGGAGTATGTGGACATAGATATAAAAAATTAGCTGTAACTGTTTTGCTAAATCAAATTTACTTTTTCTATAGATTAAATAGAACTATTTCAAAAAATATAAGTAAGAGAAGTTATTATAAATTTATTCTACTTCTATGTTTTGCAAGTATATACTACAATTAAAGACCTTTATATATAATAAAAATATATATTTAGATAACTTAAATTATTTTATCTCTTAAAAATGCTCCTTGATTAATTTTTTTCTCGCTTACAACTTCGGTCTAAAAAATAATAGCTTTGAACATAATGTTTTAATCAAATATTGTCAACATAAATTAGAAATAATTTTAAATTTATTAAGTTACAAAATTAGAAATATCTTTATATATTAAAGCGCGAGCGTTCGCTCAATCTTCGTTGCGCCACGTCATCCTAAAAAATATTAACCGTCGAATTAAAATCTAACGGTGGATATTAGAAAGGAGAAAAAAAATCCTTTTCCCGGTCAACGTAAGAGCGTGCTTCTGCTCGACAAGAGCAGACAGGAACGGTCATGCCATCGCTCTAGCTTTTTCAGGTGTAACATAAATTTTGACTATGATCATATTTAATTTTTTATAAATTTTATGTATTATAATTTGCTTTATCATTAAAGTTATTTGAATCACAGCTTAAAATTTTACACATTTGAATTAATTTTTTAAGATAAGTTGAATAGTCAAATATGATATTAAAAATCAACCGTAAATAATAATTTAGAAATAGAGGGAGTATGTGGTAGTACATATAGACTATGGTATAAATATAACTGTTTTGCTAAATCAAATTTACTTTTGCTATAGATTAAATAAAACTATTTTAAAAGATATAGTAAGAGAAGTTATTATAAATTTATTTTACTTCTATGTCTTGCAAGTATATACTACAATTAAAGACTTTTATATGTAATAAAAATATATATTTAGATAACTTAAATTGTTTTATCTCCTAAAAATGCTCTTTGATTAATCTTTTTCTCGCTTACAAATCCGGTCTAAAAAAAATTGCAGCTTTGAACACAATGATTTAATCAAACATTGCCAATATAAATAATAAATAATTTTAAATTTATTAAGTTACAAAATTAGAAATAATTTGTTTTAAAAATACTTTCTTAAAAGTGTACCAATAGTACTTTTTATTAAATATTTTATAGATAACAAGGGTCACACTTATGCTTTGAAGACCGTGTCGACAACTTTTTTTTTTAAGACCGGAGTATATGTTTATGGAACTTTATCATCGATGTCAATGCAACTATACTTCTATTTGTTAAATAATAAATTTAAAATGTACTACTTCAACTAGGGTGCACAACAAAAACATACACGAAAAACGCGACAATTGCCGCACAGATTTTCTAGTATAAATATTATAGTTTCAATCAAATTCAATTTTTTTTAATATTTAGAATATTAAATAATTTTAAATATAAAAATTTATTTCATCCATCTCAATTTATAAGTTACAACTTAGATGTGAACACGGGAATTAACAAGAGTGAAAAAATAAGATGTGCTTAAAACGAGGAGAGAGACAGAGATAAAAATATATTAAGAATAAAGAAAGTATATTAGAAAGCGAGAATGATTTATAATTTGTGAAAATTAGAGAACTCTATAGTGTCTTATAATTTGGGACTGAGAAAGTACATATTATGAAAGTTTATTTCATAAAAATACATATGATAAAGCATCATCAATTCTCGATTATTATTAGTCAAAGTTGAAGAGTTTGACTTTGATCAAATAAAAAAAATGCTTATACTCCTTCCATATAAAAAAGAAGTTGTTTTGGATAAGGATTTAGTCAAACACTGGGACTATAAATTAAAAATAATGTTAAGTTTAGATATGTAAAAGGTATATGATTATGTTTGTCTTAGAAAAATACTTTCATAAAATTATAAACTTGTCACTTTTCATAAATATTTTTATAGAAAATAGAAGTTAAAATTGTGTTTTGAAAACTTGTTATTGTTTGAAATGACTTCCTTTCTGATACGATGGAGTATATTTGAACAGAGGGAGTATTCCAACTGTATGATGCCGCGCCACGTGGGGCTTGCCTTGCTAAAATTTAGGCAGGGGGAATGATCTTCCCCTCTCGTATGGCCAGTGTGTAGTTGAGTGACCAAATAAACGAAACAAACTGGCAATGCCCGGTTACGAAGTAGTACACCTCCGTCAGAATAAGTGTTATTTTTGATTTTTTAAATCACATTTAACAATTCATCGTATTAAAAAATAAAAAATATTATTTATTTTGTTGTTAATTATTTTATCATTAGAAATACGTTAAGTATGAAAATCTAGAATTACTTAGAAAGTCATGCATAAAATATTTCTAATAATAAATTATTTCACGATAAAATAAATAATGTTTTCATAAATTTTTTAATAAGATGAATGACTAAATGTAGATGTATGAAAATCTAGAATGACAATTGAAAAGACCGCTTCTGTTTCACTTAAAATACTTTGCTGTTTCGTCATGTACCCGCTCTTGTATCTATATATCGTTGTACTTGCTCCAAGCAAAGCTAAAATGCAAGAATTTATCTGATGAGCCAGGCCCATTCACGAATCAATGTGATACTACCATATTATCATTTCCAGGAAGATTTTATTTACCTTTTGGCCAATGTTGGTGCAATATATTGCAAAACAATTCTCAAGGGATCAAGCAACTGCTGCGGAGCAATGCATATCTCTTTATCGATATCTGAAGCATTATGTATAGGGGAAGGAGAAATAAGTTTCCGCCACACGACCCTTTTATGCTCCATCCTTTATTTTATTATTAATTTATAGAATTACAGTCATATGCTCTCCATCTAGTTCATCAGTTAACAATTATAAAATATCTCCTTATTTACAATTATAAAATCACTAGGTGTTGTTTTTGTTTGGAGTAAAAATGAGATGGAATCGATTCAATCTTTCTTTTTATGAAGAGCGAGCTAGTTTTTTATTTAATCGATGGAGGGGGTGAGCCACTTTTTATCTGGTGGACGGAAGGGGCGAGCCATTTTTTCACGGCCACTGCTACTTCGCCCCATCTCGTGGCTGCGCCAGGACGGACAACGTGAGAGTGAGGCTTCTGAGCGGGCGCGGGAGCGGCAACCTATCCACGTGAGCAGGTTGCAAGAGCGGGGAGTAGGCTGGGGCCGCACGCAGGAGAAGCGAGTGGGTAGCCGGGCGCAGGAGCAGGGATCAGGGGTTAGCCGTGATATCCACCCGTTATCAGGGGCAACCCCGCCATTAATCCTGCGAAGATTCGTCGTGGTGGCTACCATGTAAGGTTGAAAACAGTCGAGAATAGTTAGAAAAACCTTAACTATTTTCATTTTCACATTTGCAACATATGATGGAAACGGAAATGAAAAAATCGATAACGAAAATGGATGAGACCACTTTGAATTTTCGAAAATCAATAAATTCGGACGGGAATACACAAATCGGACATTAATTGATAATAAGTCGAAAACATCATCCAAAACTAATAGTCCTTAGAGAATATAAATATTAGTTTTTTTTAATATCGATTAGAGCTTGTTATCAAGGTTGGTGTGCTTGTTATCAAGGTCAACCTTATAGTTGGAGTGCTTGCTATCAATGTCAACCTTATTGTCGTACACCAGACAGCCTCCGGCTAGGAATGCCAAACGGAGCCCAACTCGACCATTCCCGGCCCATACAAACATTGAGCCTGACATATCAGAACACTGAGCTTGACATCTACGGACCACAGCCGCCTTCTCGTGAGCTGATTCTCCCGAGTGTCGCCTCCGTCGCCACGTCATGGAAGTCCAATCCTCGATTCAATCGATTCGCTCCCAACTCCTCACGTCGCCTTCGATCGATTGGAAGCGCCGGCGAGCCCCATGGCATACGCCATGGGTCCTGCGCTGCGCGGCCGGCGGCGACGGCAACAACCCTGCCGTGAATACGTACTGAAGCTAGAGACAAAGGGGCTCGCGATAAGGATTCTGGGAGGCCGGGTACCACTCTTAGATCTGGAACCGCAGCACCTCCTCAAGAACATCTGCTGGTCCTGGGTACGCCTCCGGTCCTCTATCTCTCACTGCCCAATTCCGGATTACGGCAAACGGGATATCCCGACTAAAAACGGGATCTCGGGTAAAGGGACGAAAAAATGCTAAACCGTTTTCGGTCCGTTCCATTTTTATTTCTCATTTCCATCCGTTCCGTTTCCACCATGCTCCGTTTTCGTTCCCCAAGCTCCGTTTTCGTCCGTGCATCAGATAGGGGAACGAAAAGCAAACGGGACAGGATTTCAGCCCTACTGCCACTCTATTGAATACACACAACATATCTACAATTACTATTAATGATTTAATTATAATAGCTCATGTATCATAGTTGAATTTAAAGGTAAACTCATTTCTAAGCATATATTTTGACTTAAAAAAATATGATGCTACCTAATAACTTAATCATGATTAAAACATTGGAGAAGATTAAGACAAACATGAAGAAGCTGATGCATATAAGATCGGAAAGAGACGTCCAATTTTTGAGGTGTTCCAATCTAACTCAGATTCAGGTCCTACATGAATTTTAGGAACAACAAAAATTAAAATGAATGCTCAAATTGCATACAAATCCCCTTTTGAACATTCTAGACACCTATAGAAATATGAGGACATAACCTTTTCAATGGATGAGTCTTGTACAAAATTCATATAAGATCTTTCGAAATCCGTAAAACAAGATAGCATCCATAATCTTTCAGAGTATTGCACCACCATCCTAGATTGTTCGGCCTTATCTCGTGTTAGGCCCATTAGTATCTCGTCCTAGGGGACTTGCATGTCCCACTTCTCTCGATATACAGTAACCGCTACACCATTAGGGTTAAAGTTTTTCTTCGATTATTTTGTTTTCATACAGTTCACCATCATATGGTTAAGACACCAATTTTGAGTACTTAATAATACTAAGTTTTGAACCTTGGACAATGACATCAAAATATTGCAATAAGATCAAAATTGTTGCAATATATATTATGTGCAACCAAATCATGTTTGTTAGCAGGCGTGACAAATATTGGCATGGTCTAACGTTTTCACCTCAGAAATGTTTTGGTTGTGAAACATGTATGCCTCCCAGCACATATCATCACAATAGATTATACATGCTACACCCGATATCATGGCAGACTCTAACCACAAGTAAAGTTGTGGCGATAGTTAATACTGCCACAAGTTAATCCTCCATAACAACAAATAAGTACCATGGTAATTATGTATTGCAACAAATGTGCACGATGGTATTATTTGATTTATTGCAGCGAACAAATAGTTTGTAGCTATGCATTCTACATTATTAAACTGAACAATTGTTGCAACAAAATATAAATTTTAATAGGAATTAAATTGAATCAATCCATAATTCAATGTGAAAATCATATACACCAGCATTTACAATATAGCAATCTGAGTGGTTTAAAAAAATATTACTCTATCTGTTTCTAAATTATTGTCACTGTTGATTTTTAACATTAACTTTGACCGTTTATCTTATTTAAAATATATGATAAATTTTATATATTTTATTATAATTTACTTTATCATCAAAGATGTTTAAAATATGGTTTATAATTTTATACATTTGCACTAATTTTTTAATAAGACGAAAGGTCAAAATGATGTTCAAAGACAACGGTGACATTAATTTAGAAACGGAGCGAGTACATGTCTATTTTTGCTACGATTGCTAACACTTCAAACAAAAAGTATAAAAGATTTAAGGAAGACTATTGTTAGCATTATGTATATGGGAAGGAGAACTATTCACCAACACTTGTGAAAATCGTTAGTAAATAACTTTATCACTATGTTGGTTGTTCACTTGTATGTCATTTATGCAGGTATTTAACGGTAAGATATGGGATTTAAGGACCATCAACCAAAAAAACCATAAACAATGCAATAATGGAATCTGTCGAGAAAAGAAGACAATGAATACTTACATCACCAACCTAATGCTTCAGCGAGAGGGTGGGAGGCATCTGTGCCATGGCGGGCACAATGTCTCCCAACAATAGGCACTGGAGTACCTCATCTGCCGGTAGACCTCACGTGACTCCCAGGTGTCGTCGTTGATCACTGGTCTAGTCGTAGAGGGGGTGGGAGTGGAGGTGGAGGGGCTGGGCATGACGCTCCAATAATACCGCCAGCAGGCCCATACCTGACGTTGGACATGCGAAGAGGCTCAAAGCGATCAAGCAACTTCTGGACCTCCACCATCTCATCCTCCGATGGGCTTAAAGTCCATGGTGGAAGCACCTTTGGTGGCTCATTGCTGAAGACGGGAAGCTGCAGGGGTAGTTGACGACGCAGAACAATCCTGCTACCCCCAGAACCATGACAGCATCGGGTGTTGGAAGTACTTTGCCATGCGAGCGCTATGCAATTAGATGCTGGTGTGGAGTGATGTTGGTGGCACCCTTGGTAATGCTGATTATAACCTGGATAAAGTACCACCTAAGGTCAAAATTAGGTTCGACCGCTAAGTACATCTCCTAGAGTGTGATGAAGATGACGATCTGCAGCACCCCATTCAGAGTGAGCTGGTGCAGATCGATACTGATGAGAACATCACTCTTTTATACACATAACACTCTTCAAAAGCCGCTTAAAAAAAAGTAGATCGGTAGGTTTTTTTCTATACAAAATCTTGTTTAGTCTTTGCATAATTCTATTTTAGAGTTCGTAATATTGAATTTGTGTTTTTAGTTTGTGTTTTAGTTGCTGTTTTTTTAAATTTTTTTGCATCCAGTTGTTTTTCTTCGTCAATCATCGCTTCATCGTTCAATCTGTTATCTGTGTCATACATGTTATCTTGCATAAAAAATTTTCTTCACCCACCCATCTTTTATTTCAATCATTAGCAGATCCTTAGCATCTAAATCATCTATCTATAAGCTTCCACCACAAAATCATCAACAAAATTCGCACCTGATTTCCGATTCAAAACTGTTTTCAACCTTTACAAGATATCTAATACAGAGATTTATCATTAAAATAGTTATAACTTTTTTTAATATAAATTAGAATATAAGTACTTTTCAGATATCTACAGAAAAGTTCTCAACCTTTGATAATTTTAGATTCAACAATTTCAGATCAGAAGTTTATGTTTTTCTAACTTTTGTTTTTGAGATATAAATTAGAATATAAGTATTTTTCAGATATCTATAGAAAAGTTCTCAACCTTTGACAATCCTAGATTCAACAATTTCAGATTAGAAGTTTATGTTTTTTCACTTTGAATTTTCAGCACAGATTTTACAAAAATTTGAGATTTTCTCCATATCACATCTTTCATCAAATTGATCTGAAACTTAGTCATGTACCATCTTTTGTGCTTCTGGTTCATAAAAAAAATTAGGAAAAATTAAAAAAAAATTGACATCTAGGAGCCGAAAATTTAGAATCATTAATTGACTGCTTCATGTCATCATCTCCAATCGAATCTATAGAACTAGCCAACAAAGAATGAAAATGCAACAAATCTTTAGGGAGTGGGCGAGCATTGGCACTCTGCTTAGAATATTTTGATGCTCCCTTAGTAGCTCTCCTAGGTTGAGCCCTAATAGAAAAACCTCTGCAACCGGCTTTCGCAGCCCCACCCCTATCTCTAACAACAATAAATTGAGTAGATTGTTGTACATTGTCTTCTTCAACCACTTGATCATCCTCACGAACATTGACATAGCATGTTGTATCTTTATCTCTCAGCTAAAAAAATAATAACAATATACAAGAGTATGAAAACTCATTTACTGGATATCAAAAAGTAGCAATTATAAAGCAAAACAAATATAAATGGGAAAAATATAAAATAACTTACAGGTAAATAACCAAAGCAACGCTCAAGTATTTAAAAGTCTTCTTATCAGCCTTTGCAATCCTCTCAATCAAAGCATTATAAAAAATGCTTGACTGAGGTAACATCACAAAGTCAGTAAGAATGTCACCACAAGATACGTTGTCTTGATAGGATATCTGAATAAACAACAAATACTGAGATTCATTACAATACAACCTCATTGTACACAAATATATGCATCACAAATATAGAATCTACTAAGATACATAAAATAATTACTGGATAAAACATTGCTCAGCACCACACAACATCGAAATAATTAATAGAAATTACTGAGATACAATTCAAACAAACAAATTATAGTACATTACTATAAATAAATGCAACAAAACCTTATGACAAGGAAATTACTGACACAGACACAAATAATAACTGAGTTGAGATATAAAGAAAACATGAAAAATAGAAAAAAGATGTTAGTGAAGTAGAAACAGAAAAATAATTACTACTTACTACCATAAACCACAATAAATACAAAACTAAAATAAGGGTAACATGGACAATGAGAATGAAATTACTGACCTTAAAAAAAGGATTAATGACAAACATTGCAGCATTTACTGAAACGCAATGCAACACATGAAATTAGTGAGAACCAATGCAACAAACTTGAGATAAGGAAATTCCAGAACGCCATAAAAACAAAAGAAAAAAATTGGAGAAAATTTCTTACAATAAGAAGAGCAGTACAACCCTGCACTGTTGGTGTGGAATCCCTCCCAGTAGTTTTGTTCTATTTTTAGGCCTTCTCCCTAATATCATCAACAACTGCAAGACACCAATCAATGTCTTTCACTGCCTCGAGGTCTTTGCAGAATAGGTAGTCATTGGTGTATATTTGTAGTGAGTTTGTGAGGAACAGCAAGATATTGAATACAAGCATAAAGAAACACTTGATAGTCCAATCATCATCTTGCTGTCTTAATGCAAATTGCTCAATGATCCATTTGGGAACAACATTTTTCTTTAAATCTTCGTAGCGCTTCTTCTTATCACTACTTTTTGTATTTGATTCAAACGTATCCTTCATACTATTCTCATCACACAATCTTCTTAGCTCATTTACTGCTTGCTTGTTCTCTTTATAGGTATATGATGGCAACTGTACAGTACCTCCGATAGGAATACCGAACATCTTGTGTACAACTTGGGGAGTGATTGGAAGCACTTTCTCCTAAACACAAAAACGAAGAGGATCATCGTTAATAAGGTTCAATAAAAATATAGCAACATCGTGTGCGCGCCCGCGTGCGCGTGTGTGGGTGGGTGCACCGATCGGTGTCCCCAGCGAAGATGACACATGCTTCCCAAAAGGAGGTGGCCAAACACCAACTTGACTGTCTATGACAATCCAAATCGTACATTAAGTACTCATGCAACACTATCAAATAAAGATGACAGAAATTGTTATTTCTTACCAGCAGGGGTGTTATAAGGTCCTCCTCTAATCCATCCTATGGAAGGACGCTGCGTACGAAGGAAGCAGCTCAATGGCAGTACTGTCTATCACAACCCATTGCTGACACGTGGGCCTTGAGCCACACATGGACAACATGTCAGCGATGGAATGGCAATGGGTAGTACTTCTATCGATCCTGTTGCATGTACGAAGGTGATGGGTTGATTGTAAAGCACGGCAAAATGACATGCAAGAAATCACTTTGATAATGTCAACAGTGCTGTCCCGTTAGCAAACAAACCAAGCTAGAAAATGCAAGTCGCTAGATGGCTAAAGTCTCTTTTAGCCTCACCAATCCATGTATTCTTTCAAGAAAAATAAATATGGGCATCATGGAAGATCTGTATCCATGATTAACAAAGCAACGATAGATTCTACAATAGACCAAAATGATTATAGACTATCTATTTGTATGATTCTTGATGAATAAATGATCTTTTACCTCCTAAAAGGTAAAACCCCTCCTATAATTATAGCCATCAGTTTGAAAAGTTATTAGAAAGTTTTAGAAACATTAGAAACTATAAAACTCAACACCTGAGATTGATTTCTAGCCTTACCTCCCAAGAGGTAAAAGTATGCTATTTGGTCTACCTTAGCGGGACTCCAAAGCAACCACCTATTATTCAGATGTTCCGTACTGATCCAGGCAGTAATTAGTCATTTAACACTTATGTAGCCAATAATTAATGACTACATATTAACTACTCCTAGATAATACTAACCGTAGTGTTATAAATGTATCTTAAATTTTTTACTATAAACTTTTTGCATAATGCTATAATAAATTCATTCCAAACCTTTTCATGTCCATCGCGTCTATCAATTTTGCATTCTCTTCTTTCTTTAATAATTGCCTACTTGGGACGAGCAATTTGTAACAGCCTAGGTCCAAATACGGGTCATGCCTACGCACATGTTGCATGGGCCATACCTACATAGAACTCGCTTATGCTTTCATACTCGCTTTGCGTAAAAGCATTAATCCGAAGTTATTATGCTTTGGGTCACTTTGAACTAGCAAGGTGGGACTATTTCTTGTGGTTTATCCATAACCAACAAGCTATGGAAGTTGGACCCTTTTCCATGGGCCTCACAACTCAAAATAGAATGGAGTAATTGCCTCATTTCAATTCATTTTACCTCTTATTGGTCTTCATCTTGAGAGATCCAATCATCCAACCCAAACTCTCGTCAGAGAAAGAAATGGGGAGAACAGATCATATATAGAACTTTGAAAAATCACTGAGTGATGATGAGATAACAGTTAGTGACTATTTGGTATCCTCAAATGGTGGTTTCTATGACTATCAAGGTCCTGGTATTTCCATTGTCATGACAGTGAAATAACAATGTCGGCTGACTTTGAAGACATTGCGAGAGATACATATGGTGACCAAAAGGAAGTAAACTCATCACTTGATGAAGTAGCAGTAAACGACATGATGTCTGTTAGTTGGCAATCTGCACCGATAGCTTTGTTGATCATAGTGGATAGACAATGTTAGCGAAATACTACTGCTAACATTTCAATACAAAAAAATCCTATTGAAATTTACCAATATTTTTTAGTGTCTAGATATTATTTTGCATCAATTGTGTCTCCTTAGTTGATAATTTCAACAGATATAATCTCATAAACATGAAACTTGGGCACAACTGAAGATTGACAAGGGAAAATCTATGTACTTAGTTAAACAAGAGGTAAAATTGTTGATGGGTAAACGCACTACTTCAAGGGTCCTCTTACAGGGGAATAGATCTGTTATTAGTACTATGTATTTATCTAAGAAACATAGGCTAATTGTATAGTGAGGAACTGTATGTACCTAGGCTTATGTATACTGAAAACCACTTGACATTTTTCAACTGCCGAATGAAAAATGTCTAGTCTAGCACACATTACAATTGATGGACAGGGGAGCTATATGGAAGCATATTCCGGATGTGGCAAAGTAGTAAGGTCTCATGCTGAGAGTGCTGCTATCGATTTAGCAACTTTGTGGTCTCTTGAGCAACAGAAGAATGCCTTATCTCTTCCCACATGGTTCAAGGATCTAGCTAAAATATATAGTGCCATCTCGGACATAGATGGGTGGAATCATTTTGAAATCATTCGAAAGGATGGAAGTGCTAGAGACAAGGTTTACGAGCACTTTGTAACAGTTTAGATCCAAATACGGCTCATGCTCAAGCACACGTTGCATGGGCCACACCTACATAGAAACTCGTTTACACTTTCATCCTTGCTTCACATAAAATGATTAATTTGGAGTTACTATGCTTTGGATCACTGTCTATTTAAGATGGTGTAAGCTTCATGATTTTTGAAGTCACCTAAAAAGTATGAATTGATTTTGGTGATTGAATGAACACTACAAGTAACGGTTGTAATTGTAGGCACCACCCCGCTAATCTTTACAACATGGTGAGTTTCCTCGATGGATGACAAAGATGATCCCAAGAAGTGAAATCCGAGCTTCGGTGGACAAGGCTAAAGACTAGCTAGAGAGTACATAGGACCGTTGGTACTATTAAAAGGGGTAAAGTCATTCGTTTCATGTCATACAAGTATTAGGGGGGTATGAATGCTCTTAGTTGCATCAGAAAGCACTGAAGATGGCAAGAAAGCAAAGCAAGTGAAGCCAAAGTCAAGTCGAAAATGAAAGCAGCAGAAGAAGAGTCACCGGACAGTTCGGTGAGGCCATCGGATAGTCCGGTGAGCCAAGAGAAGCCAGTCCAGAGAGAGGTGCTCTCTGAAGTTGAAGAGAAGAAGTCACCGAATAGTCCGATGGTGCGATGATCGGATAGTCTAGTGAGCAGAAGACGGAGTCCAGAAGAGGTGTCTCTAGAAGTCTAAAAATGAGTCACCGGACAGTTTGATGAAGGTATGCACCAAGCAGTCCAGTGTCATATAGAATGGATTTCAGAGAGGGTGTTTCTCTGGTTTGCGAGAAGACAAGGTCACTGGATAGTGGTGGTGCGCCGAACAGTCCGGTGGTGCGCCAGACAGTCCAGTGGAAATAGTCACTGGACAGTCTAGTGACTGGAAAAAGGAGGCAGCTTTATGACATCACGTTCTAACAGTTGTTTCTAGGCTTGGAGCCCATTTAAACCATGAAGAGAGATGTTTTGTAGTGTGCCTGAGGTCTATATTGCTGGAGCAAACTTGTGAGAGTCCAAGTGACACCAACGGGAGAGCACAAGACAAGATTGAAGATCTCTGGTGCTAGTAGGAGAGTGATAGGAGCATTCAGACACTTCTAGAGCTTGTGAGGCTTGAGAGGAGTGATCTTTGTGTATTACCCTTGGTCTTGGCAGCCTAGACCAGCTAAGAGTCGGTGTTCGAGCTTCCGAGGAGATTGTGAAAGACGACGTCAAGTTTGTGAGCGGTTTCGGGTCTCCCGCGTGAAAGAGACACCAAGAGGGAGCGTCCGGAGCTTTGGAGGCCTGTTCTAGCGCGAGGGTATTGTGTACGACTGCCAGGCCACCGGTGACTTCACTCTAGAAAGTGAAGCTTATCCTTGGGAGCGTTGTTTCAGAAATGGTGGGGGAAACCAAGACTCTGATGGGAATGGTTCAACGAGGATTAGGGAAAGACACCTAGCTTTTGAGACCTCGAAAAAAATCGTGGAGCAATTTTTGACTCTCTCTCTCTTTACTTTTCGCATTTAATATTGTTGAGGAGAGTCTCAAGTTGCTTTATGATTCCTCTTGTTGGCTTTCGTACTAGTGCTTGCTTGTTGTTTTTTCATCACTAGCATTGTTAGAGGTCTTGGCCTACTAGAATTGTGTAGGTTGCTCTTGTTGTGGTTTGAGTCTCATAGTTTAAGTTTATAGCAAAGTAAATCCTATAAGTCCATTGATTCAACTCCCCTTCTCAGTGTCTTTGATCCTTACAGATGGTTCATCCCTCTTTGAATAGACAGGTGGGACTATTTCTTGTGGTTTACCCACAACAAACAAGCTATGGGAATTGGGTCCTTTTCCATGGGCCTCACAACTTAAAATAGAACGGAGTAATGGCTTCATTTCAATTCCTTCCTATGCAAACTAGCATATCGAAAACATGACCTTTGTCTCCTTTATTTCAAACATTGGTTCATTTCTTCACCTCTTATTGGTCGTCTTCTTCATCTTGAGAGATCCAATCATCCAACCCATAGAAACATTGATGAGTGATGATGAGATAGCAGTCAGTAACTATTTGGTATCCTCAAATGGCGGTTTCTCTGGCTATCAAGGTCGTGGTATTTCCAATGCTATGACAGTGAAAGAACAATGCCTGCTGACTCTTAAGACATTGCGAGAGATACACATGGTGATCCAAAGGAAGTAGATTCATCAGTTGATGAAGTAGCTGTCAAAGATATAATATCTGCTGGTTGGCAATCTATACCGATAGCTTATGTCGGTATAGTGAAAGAGACAAGGTTAGTAAACTACTTCTACTAATGTTTCAATACAAATAAAAGTTGCCTAAGGGGGGGGTGAATAGGCAACGACCTGAAAATCGAGACTTAAAACCAATTTGATCAGTAAAACAAAGGGCGGACAAGTCTGGTCAGTCTGACTTGTCCATTAGCGGACAAGTTCGGGCCTTGCGGATAAGTCCGCTAATCGTAGTGGGCCTTGTGGATAAGTCCGCTAATCGCAGCGGAAAGTAGATCAAACACAAATCCAAAGTAGACATGAGACACAGGGATTTTTGACCAAAGTTCTGCTCCACACAGAAGCCTACGTCTCCGTTGAGGAGTCACAAAGGACCAGGTTGCACTCAACCCTAAACCTCTCCAAGTGACCACAAAGATCAACTTGGTTTTCACTATATTAATGAGGGGTGATACAAACCTCTCGGATCTTACCACAAAGGTTTTGATGGATTTCGGGTGACGCCTGGTCGTCTAGGAGACGAATCTCCAAGAGTAATAGGCCCTGCAAGTTCTGCAATGAAAAAATCAAGTGCTCAAAACGAATCGAGAGGTGAAGAACTCACAATCTCCTCTTCCTTCAATCATAATCAATCAAGGATGACCTTCTAAAAATGTCAGGAGCGAACTAGTCTGAAAGTTCAAACAAGTCCGGACATCGAGCTCAACGGTAATATGGTCATCTCTTTGAAGTCCGCAGAGGGCACGGACAAGTCCGCTAGCGGACTAGTCCGACAGAGCGGACAAGTTCGGTCAGGCTGTGGTAACCACTCTAGAGTCTGCCGGCCCAGTGGACAAGTCTAGAGGTCTAGACAAGTTCGAAAAGTAACGGGGTGCTCCATCTCTGGAGTCCGCAGGCCTTGATGGATAAGTCCGAGCCCGAACAAGTTCGGAGGGATAGACTAGTCCGGCTCTACCGAAGGGAACATCGCTCTAGAGTCCGCAGCTTAGCCCGAACATATCCAGTGTCGGACAAGTCTAGACACCCAGACAAGTCTGTTGTGAGCTATGTGCTCCCTCTCTGGAGTCTGGCCATTGGGCGGACAAGTCCGAGGGACCAAACAAATCCGGAGCCAGTAACCAAACTAAGATGATTAAGATAACAATGGAATGAGAAAGTTTGAGCACTTAACTATTTCCAAGACAGAAAATGCTGAACCCCCTTGATAATACGGGGATCCTATGACTCAAGAAAAATTAAACACAATAAAATTCGGAGCCAAGGAGCTAACATTTCTCTTTTCCTTTTTGGGGTCGATAAAGGTTCATAAACTTAATTTCTTCACACATACAAAATGTCATCAAATGCTTCCATTGTTTGTCACAATTGATCTCAAAATCCACAAGAGATCCTTGATGCATTTTCAATCTCTCCTTTTTAGGTGAATTGATGACAACCAATGAGAAGCTACAAAGATAATCAAAGACTACAAGTTAAAGAACATATAAGCTCCCCCCATGTCCATGCACAACAACACATACTAAGATAATGATAGAAGCTTATATGAATTTTAACTTGTAACCAAAAGCAATATGCAATGAGATAGATAAAGCACATAAGCATCACATCATCACATAAGCAAATGTCATGGAGTACGGAAATATTACAAACCAAATTTTAAAAACACACAAGTCCAAATAGTTCACTTCAAAGGTAGGTAAAAGATGGATAGATAGATAGGAGCTTCTCTATTTCTCCCCCTTTAGCATCAAGACACCCAAAAAGGAAAGAATAGAGAGAGAGAATGGCAGCTACTCAGCATCATCATCACTAGCTATCTTCTCAGAGTCTTTATCTTGCTGCTGACCAAAATATACAAGCTCCTCATGGGTAAAATTTGCAAACGGGTCATAAGTGGGAGGAGCTTCTTCTTCAATGTTTGAGCTGTCCGGAGAACGAGGTGTCCCCGATTGGCGTTGCCATTCCTTGGTAACTCTTGTATTCTTCTTTCGAGCAACCCTTTCTTTGTGAGCACGAGCATCAATGTTGTGACATATCTTGAAAAAACCCTTTAGAATCTTGAACTTGCAGGAGCCCTCCTAGTAGCTGAACGAGTAGAAGATGGAGCTTGTGTAACAACAGCCGGTGCTTGAGGTTAAAGTTTCTTGTGTGAGTCCTCCTTCTCAAACACTTTGCCGGTGACCTCAATCATGCACATAATATAGGGGGCATAAGCGCACGTCCTATTTGCCTTGATGCAATGTCAAGAATCGCCGAGAACATGAAGTCAAAAGTGTTGAACTTCTCTTGTCCCATCAACCACTTGAGGATGTTCCTTCCATGACTATGAAAATTAGATGCATCGCCTTCTCTAGGAGCCAAAGCCTTCCAAAGAATGTGATGCATTACCTTATAGAAGGGAAGGAACCTAGTAGTGTTTGGCGGGTAGAAGTGAGAGGAGGTGTCATACATGAAGTCCATCTCATTTACATCAAGTACTAGCTCATTGTGAATCTTGGCTGAGCAGAGAAACCACTGCGAAACTTGATGATATTGGCAAACCGTTGCACTATCACTGAGAACTGTTCTGACCCTATCGTCCAAGAAAACTTAGCCTCTCCTTCCTGATGATAATAGAAAGTGGCATAGAATTGAGCTATCACTGCTTTGTTCTATGAGTATTGGAAACCCAAGATGCCCTTGCTCCCATGATAAGTGCAAGCCTCAATCACTTCATTGAAAACAGAATTGTTCTTCCTAGTACTCTCAATCAACCCACTGCATGTCAATCACTGGATTCTTCAACTTCAAGTATACGGAGTAGTAATAATCTGCATGAAAGTAACTCTAGAATCTAGTATCAATACATTGCTTGGTCTCAGAATAGCAGTTTTCTCTCTCTTAATGACAACTGCTAATGCATTTCTCATATAATTAACACCTGCCCGGCCTCTCTCATGATCCATAGGTTTGGCTAGCACTATGTTGATAGTTTGAGCTCTTCTTGAATTTCATCACGTTCCACAACCGAAAGAGCAACCTTTCTCTTCTTAGTACCAACCTTCTTGACTGCATGACGAGAGCTGCCTTCACCAGACATGCTGACAACTGACATAGAGTGCATAATTAGAATGGAATATGAGGATGATTGATCAAAATTGATTGAACTCATTCAACATGGTCAGCATTACAGCGGACTAGTTCGGCCGCTCGAACTTGTCCGGAGCTCAACAGTGCACACGAAAAACAAATCTTCACAACTTTTAGATCTGACCACAACTCCTAGTCATATTGCATACAAAGCATTTATAGCATCCTAGGAATGACCTCACAGAAAGGATTTGGAAGTTATGAACTGGAACAACCACATTTCAACCTCAAACTCTAGAGAAGAGATTACCTTCAAACGAGGATGAAAATGGAGCAGACTTTTGAGGTTTCAGACTAGTCCATGGGTGGAGAAGCTTTTCCACAGAATGGATTCACTTTCCACCGGTCGAAATGCCAGATCGCCATAGGAGTCACGAGCTAGGCTTTGGCGCAGGAGAGAGAAAGTGGAATAGTGTTTGGAAAAGAAGAAGACTCGAGGTTTAAATAGAACCCGTGGTCCGGACTTGTCCGCTGGCGGACTAGTGCGAGACTACGAACTTGTCCGGTCCTCACAGTCTTGAATCAAGGAGCAGATTTCTGATGATGAAAGAAAGTGAACTTTTGGATAAATTTTCAAAAACATCAATATGCCAAGTGTGATAAGAAACAATCAATCAATCAACCATGATTACACTGCCATAATGAAATTTTCTAAAACTTTTGAAATTTCCAAAAACAAAACATGCAAGATATTTTGCAAATCTTTTATTTTCACAATCTATCTTATGCCACCATAGGTATGCAACATCTCAAGCCACGTTCTGAGAATTGAGGATATTCAGCTCACTTTCGGCTAGTTGCTTTTGTGTGGATATATGAGAAATTTCTATATCCCCTTTGATGGAGTGGTCTCTTAGGAAGTGGTGCCAAATGTCTATGTGTTTGGTGTGGGAGTGCTCACATGGATTGTAAGCAAGCTTTATGGCGCTCTCATTGTCACATAACATAGGAGTGGAATGCGGTTCAAAGTGTAACCATAATCCTTTACTGTTTGCCACATACATAGAAGTTGAGCACAACAACTATCGGCCATTTGTCCTTTTTATTGACATCAAGATGGTCATTGGTAGGCATAGAAGTCTTTACTGGCTTTGCATTTGCCATGTCAAACTTCTTGATCATATCTTGATTGTACTTGGCTTGGCAAATGAATGTCCCTTCTCTTAATTGCTTCACCTAAAATCCGAGGAGGAAGGTTAATTCTCCTATCATAGACATCTCAAAGCGTTTGGTCATAAGCTTGCTAAACTCATCACAAAGAGATTTGTTAGTAGAACCAGATATAATGTCATCGACATATATTTGGCATACAAAGATATCATTGAAAACTTTCTTTGTTAAAAGAGCAGAATTAGCCTTCCCTATTTTGAAGCCTTTCTTGATGAGAAAGTCTCTCAAGGACTCATACCAAGCCCTTGGTGCTTGCTTCAACCCGTAGGGAGCTTTGTGAAGCTTGTACACGTGGTTTCGGTAATTTTGATCTTCAAAACCTTGTGGTTGCTCAACGTATACTTCTTCTTTAATCAAACCATTGAGGAAAGTGCTTTTCACATCCATTTGGAACAGCTTGAAACCATGGTGAGTAGCAAAGGCAAGTAAAATTTGAATTGACTCAAGTCTAGCTATAGGAGCATAAGTTTCATCGAAATCCAAACCTTCGACTTAGAGAGTATCATTTGGCCACCAATCTCGCCTTGTTTCTTACCATAACACCGTCTTCATTTTGCTTGTTGCGGAAGACCCACTTGGTTCCAACAATGTTTTGCTTGGGTAGTTTCACAAGAGTCCAAACTTCATTTCTTGTGAAGTTGTTGAGTTCTTTTTGCATAGCAATTATCCAGTCCGAATCATTTAGCGCTTCTTCCACCCTAAGAAACAAACGAGTAATGCTCACAACATTTAGCAACACGAGATCTAGTGATTACCCCCTGATCAATGTCACCAAGAATTTGCTCGACGGGGTGATCTTGTTGCACAGTTTGGTGTACTCGTGGATGTTGCACTTGTGGTCTTGTTCCTTCACCGTCTTGCTCAATGTGTTGATCATGAATGAGAAGCTTGTCGCTTTGATCATCTTCATCATTTACCATGTGTTGCACTTCCTCACTTGATTCATCACCTCCCATCATGCCATGTTCTTCTTGACTTGTAGACGTTGATGACTCTTGATTTTCTTGTGGCTTGATTTCACCTAGAGTCATTCTCTTGATTGCCACGGCCGAAGCTTCTTCATCTTCTGTAATTTCATTAACAACTTGCCCCTCTTGGGAGCCATTAAATTCATCAAACATCACATCATGTGCTATTTCAACACAACCATTAGTTTTGTTGAATACACGGTAGGCGTGAGCGTTTGATTCATAGCCAAGCAAGAACCCTTCATCAACTTTAGGTGAGAACTTAGAGGATTTGGGTTTCTTGTTTAGCATATAGCATTCGCTTCCAAAAACTCAAAAGTATGAAATGTTAGGCTTTTTACCCGTGAAAAGCTCATTGGGAGTTTTCTTCAAGAGTCAATGCAGATACAAGCGGTTGCTTGCATGGCATGCGGTGTTGACAGCTTGAGCCCAAAAATGATCAGACATCTTGTACTCATCTAGCATTGTCCTTGCCATCTCAATGAGTGTTCCATTCTTTCTTTCACCAACCCTATTTTGTTGAGGGGAGTAGAGTGCTGAAAATTCATACTTGATACCTTGTTCATTAAGATATTCTTCCACTTGTGTATTCTTCACTTCATACTCATTTTGAGCTCTTCTTAAGAATGTTTTGAGCACATTCTTTGTTTCACCTTTGTCATGTAAGAAGAATACCCAAATGAAACGAGAAAAGTCATCAACAATAACAAGACCATATTTGTTACCGTCAATGCTAATGTATGCCACGGGTCCAAATAAGTCCATGTGTAGCATCACCAATGGTCTTGTAGTAGTCATTATGTTCTTAGATGGATGGCTTGCTCCTACTTACTTTTCGGCTTGGCATGCACTGCAAATTTTATCTTTCTCAAAGTAAACATCCATTAGTCCTATGATGTGACCCTTTTTTTAGAGTTTATGAAGATTTCTCATGCCAACATGGGCTAGGCGGCAATGCCACAACCAACCCATTGTTGACTTGACAACAAGACACGTATCGTGACTACTTCATTAGTAGAGAAATCTAATAGATAAAATTTTCCCTTTAAGTTGCCTTTGAATGCCATGGTACAACTTTCTCTTTTGTAGATGGTCACATTATAATTGGTGGACAAACAATTGTAACCCATCTCACACAACTGTGATACAGATAACAAGTTGTAGCTCAAAGATTCAACCAAAAGAGCATTTGTAATGGATAGGTCATTGGAAATAGCAATTTTTCCAAAACCAATTACCTTCCCCTTTTTGTCATCCCTAAAGGTAATGCTGTCATCTTGAGCCTTGTCCTCTTCAATAGATAAGAACATCTTCTCCTCTCCGGTTATATGATTGTTGCAACCACTATCAGTCACCCAACTTTTGCCACCAGGGGAGTATTCCTACAAAATAGATTAGGCTTTGTTTTTAGATACCCAAATTTGTTTAGGTCCTTTCACGTTAGTAACAAGAGATTTTGACACCGACACACAGGACTTGGTGTTCTTGTGGCGTGGCCCAACATATCTAGCAATAACTCTACCAAAAGCATTCTTGGTTAGCACATAAGAAGCATCAAAATTATGAAAAATTTAGCACAATGAAGAGCATTAGAGTTCTTTGGAGGAGGTGTTGGAGAAGCTTCATTATTGGCTTTGTAACTTCCTCCCTTGGTGAACTTCACGAATTCCGTGCCGTTCTTATTCTCTCTTGCATTGTGGCTCTTACCCTTCACATAACCAATGCCATCTTTGTCATGTGAGCGTCGAGTGTTCATGTATGCTTCCCTTGCGTACTTGACCTTTTTTTGCTTAATGGAGATCTTGCTTTGTTGAGCTTGTGCATTGAGGGTCTTTACTTGTTCTTGAAGTTGCATAATGATCTTCTCATTTTCAGCAATCTTCTCAATCTCCACATCTTTGCACCTATCACAAATAATAGGCAAAGGGGGCAAGACGCTTCTTTCGAGGAAGATGCTTCTTCTTTAAGTTCGCTAACTTGCACTTTAAGTGAAGCGTAGAGTTTTTTTAAAGTGTTAAACTCCTCTTGAAGTGCATCAATAGTGAACCTATAGGTTTCGCTAGCATCATTAACTTCAACCAAAGCTTTAGATAATTCATCTACTTTCTTCCTCTTATGAGCTAGGATTTTCTCGAGATCAAGGTTTCTCTTCTTTTTAAGAATGAGCAAGTCTTCTTGCTTCTCAAGAATATCCTCTTGCCTTTCAATTTCTTCTTTTTTGTTCTCAAGAATAGTCATTAGTTTAAGTAAGTTGGGCACATTATCATCATCTTCACTATCGCTAGAGTCAAGTTTAGATTTCAATACTTTTGACCCTTTTACCATGAGACAAGTGGGTGTAGCATCTTCTTCATCACTCAAGCTTCCGAATAGAGAGGTGTTGGTTGGAGGGGCACCTATCACCAATGTAGCAATTCTTTCTTCGTCAGAGCCGGAGTCGGTGTCGGTGTTCCATTTTTGTCCTATTTGGGCTTGCTTGTTGTACTTCTTGCCCTTATCTTTCTTGTACTCTTTGTCTCTCTTTTTTCCTCCTCCTTGTTCTTGGCGTTGGGGCACTCTGCAATAAAATGACCTTCCTCTCCACATTCATAGCAAGTTCTCTTATATTTTCTAGTTTTACCTTTGCTGAAGCTTTTCTTGTGGAAGCCGCCCTTCTTCACGAACTTTTTGAACTTCCTCATGAGCAGCGCAAACTCTTTATCATCGCTTTCTTCTTCGCTTGAGTTTTGGATGTACACCTTCTTCTCTTTGGCTTTGAGGGCTATGCCCTTTTCTTCGGAAGAGGTGTTGCCGATTAAGGAGTTGACCCTTCTTGCCTCTTCATCTTGATCTTGTTGTGCAAGAAGTCGTCCGAGTACTTCATCCGTGGTGAAATTCTTAAAGTTTTCCTTCTCCCAAATAAGAGTACATAAATGTGAGTTCTAAGGTTGAAGGGCTTGAAGTAACTTTTTGTTGACTTTGATGTCTTCAAGCTTCACTCCTAGTGCTCTTCTCTTGTTGACGATCTTCATGAGGCGATCATAAACTTCTTGAGGTCCTTTATTCTTCTTCCTAATGAACTGGTGGTATTGTCCTCTTAGGAGATCTTCCTTGACGGTGTCCGTCCCTTCATGGGTGATCTCAAGCTTGTTCCAAATCTTGTAGGCACTTCTTATCTCCATCACTTTGGTGTACTTATTTGGGCTTAGCGTCGAAATGCTCACAGAAGCAGCTTGAGCATTGCGGTGCATGTTGACTTCATCCTTTTGAGTAGGATTTTCTTCATCCTCAAAAGTGAAGCCCTTCTCCACAATCTTCGGGATTTGTGGTCCCATCGACTCAAGATAGGTGATCATCTGAAACTTCTAGTGCTCATAGAAGGTTCCATCAAAGATAGGAATTTTTCTCGAGGCTTGTCCAATCTTTAGCTCATTTTTTAGCTCGTTGTAGTCAAATTGGACGCTGGAGTAGTTTTCCTTGCTTACAGACAAATCACCGATCTTCTTGGTAGATATCTTCAACTCTCCTCTATGTTAAGCTATTGAAAAGAGAGTCCTCGCCCTGATATCAATTGAAAGTTGTCTAGAGGGGGTGAATAGGCAACGACCTAAAAATCGAGACCTATAAACAATTTGATCAGTAAAACAGGGGCGGACTAGTCCAGTCCTTGCATATAAGTCCTCTAATCGCAGCGGAAAATAGATCAAACACAAATCCAAAGGAGACACGAGACACAGGGAGGGATTTTTGACCCAAGTACGGCTCTACATAGAAGCCTACATCTCCGTTGAGGAGTCCACAAATGACCGGGTTGCACTCAACCCTAAACCTCTTCAAGTGACCACAAAGATCAAATTGGTTTTCACTAGATCAATGATGAGTGATACAAACCTCTCAGATCTCACCACAAATGTCTTGATGGATTCTGGGAGCCATTTATGAGACGAATCTCCAAGAGTAATAGGTCCTGCAAGTCCTGCAATGAAAAGATCAAGTGCTCAGAATGAATCGAGAGATGAAGGACTAATAATCTCCTCTTCCTTCCAGCAAAACCCTAGGGGATTCAATGAAGAATGAGTGGAGGAGGAGAGGTGGATCTCAGAGGCTCTCAGGGTGTGATTTGAAAAGATGTGTAAGCTTTTGGTGACCCCAAGACGTGGGGAAAAGGAGATTATATAGATCAATCAAGGATGATCTTCCAAAAATATCAGGAGCGGACTAGTCCGGAAGTTCAGACATCGGGCTCAACAGTAATATAGTCATCTCTCTGAAGTCTGTAGAGGGCACGAACGAGTCCGCCAGCGGACTAGTTCGACCGAGCGGACAAAGTCCAGTCAGGCCGTGGTAACCGCTCTGGAGGCCGCCTGCCCAGCAGGCAAGTACGGAGGTTTGGACAAGTCTAGAAAGTAACGGGTGCTCCTTCTCTGGAGTCCGCAGGCCGTGATAGATAAGTCTGAGCCCAAACTAGTCTGGAGGGGCAGATTAGTCCGGCTCTCCTAAAGGGAACATCGCTCTGGAGTCCGCAACTTGGCCCGGACATGTCCGGTGCCGAACAAGTCCGAGGTGAGCTACGTGCTCTCTCTCTGGAATCCGGCCACTGAGCGGACAAGTCCGTTCCTGGGCAAGTCCGAGGGACCGGACAAGTCTGGAGCCAGTAACCAAACTATGATAATTAAGATAACGATGGAATAAAAAAGTTTGAGCACTTAACTATTTTTAAGACAAAAAATACTGAACCCCCTTAATAGTACGGTGATCCTATGACTCAAGAAAAATTAAACACAATAAAATCCGGAGCCAAGGAGCCAATGTTTCTCTTTTCCATTTTGAGGGGTCAATAAAGGTCCATAAACTTAATTCCTGAACACATACTCATAAAATACCATCAAATACTTCTATTATTTGTCGTAATTCATCTTAAAATCCACAAGAGATCTTAGATGAACTTTAAAAAAAAATTCCTATTGAACATTTTGCATCGATTGATAATTATAACAGATAGAATCTCATAAACGTGAAACTTGGACACCACTGAAGACTTGACAATGGAAAATCTATGTACTCCAGTAAACATGAGGTAAAATTGTTGATGGGTAAACATGCTGCTTCAAGGATCCTGTTACCGGGGGATAGATCTGTTATTAGTAATATGTATTTAGCTAACAAATGTAGGCCGATTGTACAGTGAGGAACTATATGTACCTAGGCTTATGTCTACTGAAAGCCAATTGATATTTTTCACCTGTAGAAAGAAAAATGTCTAGCACAAATTACAAAATGATGGACAAGCTTACTAGAATCCTCCAGTTTCCCTAGGGTTTTTTTTTCAGCCACTACGGAAAGATAGTTCCCTAGGATAATTTTAGGAGCCCTAGGAAAATTGTATCATTCCCTACAGATTACACGTGTTTCCTCGGGAAATTATATCTTTTCCTATAATATCTTGTGCTTTCTAGGGAAACTAGCTGATTTCCCTACAGGTATTTTGTTTCCTAGGGAAATATTTTCTCTCCCTTCTCTCTCTCTCTCATACTTCACTCAGTCCTCCCGCCGGCTCATTTCAAAGATTTAACCCGTATCCATTTTGTCTCGCGCATCTCTCTCCCTTCTTTCTTGGTCATTGAAGGGTCCTTAGGAGCAGCAGCAGTGGCGGGAGTTAGCAGGGCCGCCGCGGCCGGCAGCAAAGCGGCGTGAGGATGGGGTGGAGCGGCCGGGCACAGCGGCGGTGGCGACTCGCAGCAGCTCGGGCGATGCCAACTGGCTGGGTGGCGGTGCTGGCTGGCAGCTGGGCGGGCAAAGGCAGGGAGCGGCGGCGACATTGGGGCTGGGTAACGGTACGGAGCGGCGACAACGACGGGGTGACCACTCCTCTCCTCACCTCTCTCTCTCTCTCTCTCTCTCTCACTCTCTCTCTCTCTCTCTCAGGGGGCGCCAGCGGCGAGCACATGCTTCGGCGGGCGGCAGCGGTGCAGCGCAGCACGGATGCTAGGGCAGCGGGCGGCAGAAGTGCAGCGCGGCAGAGGGTGGCGCGAATGGCTGGGCGGGCGGCGCAGGCGGCAGACGGCGGCGTGATGGACAGCAGACGGCAGCGCGTCTGACGGCACGAGGCACCTTTGCAGTCTCTTGAGCAACGGAAGAATGTTTTATCTGTTCCCAAATGGTTCAACGATCTAGTAAAAAAATACACTGCCGCTTCGGACATAGATGGTGGAATTATTTTGATATCATTCGAAAGGATGGAAGTGCTACAGACAAGGTCTACAATTTACTGATGCTGTCATAACTAAAGTTATTCGGTATTTTACCGTTACAATCAAGTCTTATGCTTCGTTGGCCAGTTTCTTACTTCACCAAGTAATTGTTGCAACATGTAGTTGTGCGTTTAGTTTCATGAGAGTATGAGTTAGTTGATAATTATATGAGAGGAGAAAAGAGGTTGATAGGCGGGCTCCACCTGACAGGGTGACCTCAGATGAGCTTAATGCTTAAGCATTTTAGACAGAAAAAGGAAGAGCAAGAAGCTTGGATTAGATTGAAACTTGTAGGATAGCTCTTCAGCATCCTACAATATGAACAATATGCACTCTACAATATGAACAACATGCACAGGTCGATTCTCAGGGAATAGAAATCTCTCATCCCTTTACTTTTCTTAGATCATGGATATTCTCTCTTTTTTTCATGCTATTCCCAGCATCTCTTTTTCTTTTTGAATAGCCACATCTCTTGATTCGAATGGAATAGAAAGCAATTCACCAATTTTAAATGAGCCTATCTTTATTCGGATGGTGGTGGATGGTCATATCGAATTGAACAGAATGTGTATACATGAATCTTGATCATTATGAGCAAGATGAGCATCTCACTAAAGTCACAGCAATTTGACAAAGCTCAAAGCAAAGCTAAGCAGCATATGTGGAAGGATATTTGCTAATAATGCATCGCATATGGCCTTGGTAGGAATTTTCATCATTGAAGGACATAAGGATATTGATTATCAAAAACAAATCTCTCTGGTATTAAGCCTTGATTGAAACAAGATCATGTTATCTCTATTTTACCATATCATACCTCACAACAATCTAGACTTAGATCATTCATTATGCTACCCCAAAGGTTCAGGATCATGGTGAATTCTAAAGCAAACAATACTCAATATTTCGAGGGAATACTAGATTGTAAACTAGGCACATAAGGAGAATACAATAGAGCAACTATTCATCATTTCCAAATGAAAGACTTAGGCATTCTTAACATGCACACTAAGCAAGCAAAAATAGCCTAAGCAAAATTTATTCTACTTTTTTATATGCAAGAAGTAAAATGAAAGAAAGGGAAGATACAAGTTACCTTAGAGTGGGGATCCTCCCCGAGCTAGCTCCTTGCTCACTACTCTTGGTTAGGATCAAATCCTCTCCAACGGAAGTTAGCCCTCATCTCATCTTGCCTTTGCTGCAGTGTCGCGTCGAAAGTGTTGAATCTTGCATCAATGCTTGTCATGTATTGCTGCAGTGTGTGCTGCATCTCGTCCATCCGAAGATCAATTCCATCAATCCTTTGGGTCAGCCCCATTGATTCTTAGCCATAGTCATAGGGATCATAAGCTGAGGATCAACAGTGCATTTTCATAAGAGGTGGGAGATCCCTTGAACTGGATGAGAAGTTAGGCTGCCTCCAAGCTTCATCTGGTGCATCGGCTCATGTTAATGTTCCTTCTCCGTGATATGGAGATGGTTGGGTCCAGCTTCATCCAGTGCCTCAGGCCATTTCGTGGATTGTGATGTTATCCCTTTGCAAGCTTGTTCATTGTTGCTTTGTCATCCATGAGAATATGAAAATGATGTTATCCACTTTAGTAAAAATAATAAATACATGTTTATACATAAAGGAAACAATTACTTTGCTACTTCTGACCCCTGCTGAAATTTTACAGGCTGATAGGGATAGAAATGCTAATGAGAAGAATGAAAATCATTCTACACCTGAAAATCAGCAAGCAATAAATTGAAAAGTTCTATAATGCTTACCACAAAATCTGATTTTGCTGAAATTTATGATAAAAATTTTCACGTTATGTTTTGATATGCAAGGATGCGTTGTTCTCACTTGAGGATCTTGCTAGTTCTTCACTCTCTCCTGTTGCTAACCTTTTGCAGGAGTATTGTAAGGTCAATGACACCGAGAAGAAGGGTTGAATCGGTAGACTTATATAACTTAATTCTCTACAAACTTAAACTATCAGACTCAATTCACAACAAGAGCAACCTATAAGATTCTAGTAGGTTAAGACTCCTAACAATGCTAGTGATAAGATAAAAACAACAAGCAAGCACTAGCAAGATAACCACCAAGAGGTACCATAAAGCAACCTATAACTCTACTCAACAATATAAAATGTGAAAAGTAAAGAGAGAGTCAGAGAATGCTCAGCAACTTTTCCCGAGGTCTCAGAGGGTTTGTGCCTTCTCCTAATCCTCATTGGAGCACTCTCGTCAGAGTACCGGTCTCTCCCGATGTTTTCAAAATGGTGCTCCCAAAGGTATGCTACACTTTTCGAAGTGATGTCACTAGCGGCTTGGCTGTAATACACAATACCCTCGCGCTAGAGCAAGCCTCTAAGGCTCCGAATGCTCTCTCTTCTACAATCTCCTCAGAAGCTCGAACACTGACTTCTAACCGGTCTAGACTGTCAAACTAAGAGTAACAGGCAAAGATCACTTCTCTCAAAGCCCCACAAGCTCTAAAAGTGTATGAATGCTCCTATCACTCTCCTACTAGCACCAAAGATCTTCAATCTTTTCTTGTGCTCTCTCCTTGGTGTCCCTTGACCTCTCACAAGTTGCTCTAGCAATTCAGACCTCAGGCACACTGGAAAACGTCCTTCTTCACGGTTTTAATGGGCTCTAAGCCCAGAAACAACCGTTAAAATGTGATATCATAAAGCTGAATGCTTTTGCTAGCCACCGGACTGTCTGGTGACTCCTCCCATCGGACTGTCCGGCGCACCATCGAACTGTCCGGTGACGCCTTTTGTCAGCAAACCAGGAGAACACCTTCTCTGTAATCTATTTTATATGACACCAGATTGTCCGATGCATACCTTCACTGCACTGTCCAGTGACTCACTTTTGGATTTCCAAAGACACCTCTTATGGACTTCATCTTCTGGCTCACCGAACTGTCTGGTCATTGGCTCACCAGACTATCCGGTGACCTCTTCTCCTTGACTCCAGAGAGCACCTCTCTATAGACTGGCTTCTTCTAGCTCACCGAACTGTCCGATGACTTAACCGGACTATCTGGTGACTCATCTGCAACTGCGTTCGTCTTTGACTTGACTTTAGCTTTGCTTGCTTCACTTCCTCTGCCATCTTTCGTTCTTTCTTAGAGAACTAAGAGCATTCATACCCCCTAACCCTTGTATAACCAGAGAACGAATGAACTGACCCCCTCTTAATAGTACGGGCGATCCTATGCCCTCTCTAGCTAGTCTTTATTCTTAGTCCACCGAAGCTCAAAACTCCTTTTCTTGGGATCGTCCTTGTTATCCATCAAGGAAGCCCACCATGTGGTAGTAGAATTAGCGAGGTGGCACCTACAATCACAACCGTTACCTATAGTGTTCATTCAATCATCAAAATTAATTTATACCTTTTAAGGGACTTTAAAAGTCATGAAGCTTACAAGTATCATGATGTTTTTCCACCTGAGGTACCTCCAGAACTGCCACCCATTCAAAGAATTGAGCATCAAATTATTTGATTCCTAGAGCGAGCTTGCCAAACCATGTCGCTGACAGAACCAACTCCGAGAAGACTAAGAAAATTCAGCAGCAAGTCCAAGATCTTTTGGGTCGTGGCTATGTACGTGAGAGCCTTAGTTCTTGTGTTCTGTTCTTTTAGTTCCAAAGAAAGATGATACTTAGCATATGTGTGTTAATTGTAGAATCATTAACAATATCACCATTCGATATCGTCATCCTATTCCTAGGTTAGACGACAAACTTGATGAGTTATGTGGTTCTATAGTTTTTCTCTAAAATTTACTGCATAGTGGATACCACCAAATAAGAATAACATTAGGTGATGAATAAAAAACTGCTTTTAAGACTAAGTTTGGGTTGTATGAGTGCTTAGTTATGCCTTTTCGATTGACTAATGCACCAAGAACCTTCATGCGCTTGATGGTGAGGTCTTACGTGATTTCATTGGAAAATTTATGATGGTTTACTTTTATGGTATCTTGATCTCAACAAGTCAATGAATGAACATCTTCCTCACTTGCGTGCTATTTTTTATGCTTTAGGAGATGCATGTTTGATTGGTAACCTTGATAAGTGCATTTTTTGCACAAATCGAGTATCTCTGCTTATCTATATTGTTCCTTCACAGCGAGTTGAAGTTAATAAAGAGAAGATAAATGCGATCAAAAGTTGGTCCTCTACAACGGTTTCACATGTGCAGAGTTTTCTTGCAATTACAGGATTTTATCATCGTTTTGTCAAAGAATTCAGTACCATCGCCGCTCCACTAAATGAGTCGACAAAGAAGGGTGTTCCTTTCCATTAGGGCTATACATAGGAGGAGTCCTCTGGTACTTTAAAGGATAAGCTTACACATGCATTGTTGCTTCAACTTTTTTATTTTGGTAACGCTTTTGAACTTGAATGTTGTAAGGATTAAGGACACCGAGAAGAGGGGTTGAATCGGTGGACTTATAGGACTAAATTTGTGACAAACATAAACTATGAGACTCAATCAAACAAGAGTAGCCCTATGTAATTCTAGTAGACTAAAACCCCTAACAATACTTGTGGAAAGTAAAGACAACAAGCAAGTACTAGCACGATAGCCACCAAGAGGTATCAAAGAACAACCTATAAGTCTACTCAACGGTAAGTAAAAACGCGGAAAGTAAAGAGAGACTTAGAGAATGCTCAGTGATTTTTTGCCGAGGTCTCGAAATGTAGGCACCTTCCCCTAATCCTCGTTAGACCACTTTTGTTGGAGTCCTAGTCCCTCCCGTCATTCCCTGAACGATGCTCACAAGGTTACGCTTCACTCGCTGAGTGAAGTCATCGACGGCCCGGCTGTCGCATACACAAACTTAGCGTCATCTTTCACAATCTTTTAAGAAGCTCGAACACCGACTCCTATCTCGTCTATGCTGCCAAGACCAAGAGTAATAGGCAAATATCACTCCTCTCAAAGCCCACAAGCTCTATAAGTGTATTAATGCTCCCTATCACTCTCTTACTAGCACCAAAGATCTTCAATCTTGTGCTCTTTTTGTGGTGTCTTGTCACTCCCGGTTTTGTGGCTAAAACCGAATGACCCTTTATGTGTGCCTAAGAACAAGATTCACACATAAAGTGACTTCATTAATGGTAATTAGACAATGTCTCGAATAACTAAACTATTACAAAAATAGACTAAGAGTCTTATTGAATTACAAACCAAAACAGCAGAAACGAAATGAAAGCGTCTTGGGCTCCACAGGCAGTTGATCGAATAGCTCGCCTAGACGTCGGCTCTAGAGTCTTCAATATTCTCCCAATCTTCTCCCTCTACTGAGCAGCAATTATAAAGGTAAGGTTGAGTACAGAATGTACTCAGCAAGTGTGGGAAGTATATGACATATGGCAAATATCAAGGAACAGGCAATAGGGTTTAATTGCATAAAAGCACACATTAGAGACACAAATTTCCTATTAAGCACCTATTTACTAAGTGAAACACATCGCACCTATAAACAGTAGTATCAATAAGAGAACCAAATCACAGTCTCCCACTGTGATTCACCAAACCAAACCAATACCAATTTTTGCTAATCATGTGAGGGTCCATGCAACGCTCGTGACCGTGAGCACGGCTGTCATGATAGTTTTACACTCTGCAGAGGTTGTACAAATTTCTCCACGAGTAGTGATTTCATCCCCTGTTGCCAGATGACTAAACAGAATCACCATTATGCCTGTGCTGTCGCACTCGTACACTTCCTTTGGTGTGAGGGCGAAGAGATCACTACAAGGCTTTTTCATGACTTCCGCCAGCTTGTACGTGCCCAGTAAGGTTTCACCCGTCGGGCACTAACCGAAAACCCAAGAGGCCCCCTCTTGTGCCGAATGGTTCCCGGGAGTAACCCTCCCTTCCCCACACATCTCTGTCTAGGTGGATCCAGGCGTAACCCGCTTTCTCCGCTCCACCGTTTGGCACGCACAGAACTGGTTTTCATCACGTACTACGCCAGGCCGCGCCCATTCTTGGCATCGTGGCTGTACGGGAACACATGGGTGGTCGCTCCACGAACCAGTCCTTAGATTTGGGAAGATAACTTACCAAGTGACAGTGCCGTAACCTGCGCACAGCCCTATACCAAACCATATCCCCCAAATCCTAATTTTCAAGTTGCTACTATTTAATCCATTAATCCTCATGAAGCAAGTATAATAATAATCCATTTAATAACACGCATCCTGACAACAGTAAGCTAAGCATGTGATCTACCCAACAATAAAGTAAACTAAGACGACAAGGCATAATGCGGAAAATTAGGAATTTCTATTAATAGGTATGCAGTGAATTTGACACAAGCATGCAATCTACAAGATAGATGTTTTGAAAATAGGCACAAGATGGTCAAGGACACTTGCCTTGCTGCTCTTGGGAGTCAAAGTCGACGGTCTCGAACTCCTGCTGTTGGAAGTCTTCGACGAACTGCGGCTCCGAGACGAAGTCGCCTATCGCACGAGAACACAAACAATCAATCAATGCGACAAAATAGAACAAAATCAGTATGATGATGTCATGAATACTACGATCGTTTTATATATTATTTGCTTAAATCGGAGTTACGGATCAAAAGTTATGGTTGTTCTAAGGTTTAGGTTAATTCTAAAATTATTATTTAAATTTTGAGGACCTAATTGTGATTTCCAAATTATATTAAGGACTGAAATGTAATTATTAAAAAGTTCAGGGGCTAAAGTGAAAAATTAGGGCACAGACTATTCTGTACTTAATAAAAGTTTAGGGACTTTTTTTTGTAAAATTGCCATATTTAAGCTAATAATTAATTAACAGTTAATCATCATTATTATATAATTATTAGATTTTTATTTCGAATAATAATATAATTAATTATTTTATTATTTATAATTATTGGATTAATCTGGGATTTATTAAACAATTGAATAATTTAAATAAATTTTCCTAATTCATTTCAATTTATTTTCGAGTTTGAGCTGACGCAATCAGTAGGGTTTTATTTATTTTTTTTGGAATTTTAGGATTAATCCGGGCCATTGATTTTGAATTGGGTGGTTGAGATAATTCGGCCTACATGGCTTCATCTCGGCTCTTGATTTCGAATTCAATGGCTGCATGAATCGGGACGACGTGGCGTGTTGTTGTCCCTCGGATCTTGATCGGGCGGTTGCGGTTTAATTAGGCGGAGGCGGGGCTGAGATCCGACGGCTGAGAGTGGCCGCGCCCGCGGCGAGCG
>BCLH01001726.1:0-29522 GCA_001602315.1 Zoysia pacifica | reverse complement strand
GGGGGACGCGACCGGCGCGTCGGCCGACGGTTGCGGGCGGCCGTTGCACCGGAGCTCCGAGATGGAGGCGGGGAGCTCGCAGTTTGTTAGGGGCGGCTGGAGGTGGGTGATGACCCATGGGGTCCACCCGCCATAGAGAAGAGAGAGGGGTGGCGAGCTGGGCCTGGTTTGTTTGGTGGGTCGGCTGGCTGGGCCGTGAGGTGTGGGGGAGAAAGGGGAGAGTGGGCTGGGGAGAGAGGGAGAGGGGGAGAGAGCTCGGTAGGAGTAGAAATTTACTTTTTCTTTATTTCCAAAAATTCTTGATTATTTATTTATTCACGCAATATTTATTTAATTGATTTTCATTGACATGAAATGATATGGATGCAACCTTAGCAATTTATTTGAAAAAAATTTCATTCTAATCTAAATTGTGAAATGCATTTAAAATTTTGAAATTTTACTATTTGAAAATGTGGAATTTTAGGCCGTTACATGTCTCTTGGCCTCTCACAAGTTTCCTCCAGCACTTTAGACATCAAGCACACCCGAGAACGTCCCTCTCCACAGTTTAAATAGGCTTCATGCCCAGAAACAACCATTAAAATGTGATGTCACAAAGCTGTCTGCTTTATTGAAAGTGCATCTAGGCCCCCTAGTTAGTTTTGGTGGATGATGAGGAACCATTCAAAGAGCTAATGACTTTTGTTAAGTTTATTGACAGCGCAAAAGATTCAACAAGAACAAAAGAATATTAAAAGAAAACGAAGGCCCCAATTTTCTTGGATCAAGTCACGGAGCCTTTTCTCATGGAAGAATACTAGATTTTATCATTTCTGGAGTCTAGGTATGCCGTACTATCAAGTGGGACTCAAATTAAGGTCTCAAAGTGCCAAAAATGCTCAAACTTTAACCTAACCCGAGACCCCATACCGGAGTATCCGGCACATTGCCGGAGTCTCCGGTAAGGCAGTCAGCCTCAACCAGAGAAGGATCATCGGAGTGTCCGGCATAGTGCCGAAGACTCCGGTGGCCTAGCAGCCCGCACTCGAGAGGGCTCACCAAAGTATCCGGCACAGTGCCAGAGACTCCGGTGGCTCAGGCATTGCCAACCCAAGAGGCCTCACCGAAGTATCCAGGAAGTTGCCGGAGACTCTGGTGTACTAGAGTGTCCGGCAAAGTGCCGGAGTGTCCGGTCAGTCAGAATATGGTCCAACGGCTACTTTTTGGATCCCGAGTATTTATACCTCCTCAGCCCTTTTTAGAGAGGCTAGTGACTCACACTTGAACAACACACTCTTGAGCTCCAAAAACACTCTCCCACTCCCTTCCAAGGCCTAAGCTTGCAAGATTTGAGCTGGGATTCTGAGAGAAGTGCTTCCACTCCCATTGAGCATTTGCGGCACCGTCGAGCTTCGGTTTGAGTTTGTTACTCTTGAAGGTTTTGCTCCTAGATGGCTAGGCATGCTTGGGAGCTCCCAACTTGTCTGGTGACACCTCGAAAAGTTTGTTCACCCCTTCCCAAAAGGGATTTGCTAGTGGAGAACTCAACCTCACCTTTGTGGTTGGTTAAATGAGAGAAAAGATTGAGTGAGATCCAGTTCTTTGTGAACCTCTCAACGGAGATATATGAGTTCCTTCATAGACTCGAACTTCGGAGTAAAATCTTGTGTCTCCTTGTGCTCTTTTCATTCTTGCAGGTTCATATTGTTCTTGTTGTTCATATTCATAGATTTGCTTTGATCTACTTGCTCACTAGTTTCTAGCTTGTTTAATTGCTTAGATCTACTTTCTATATCATATTCTAGTCTTTTGATTCAAGTTGAATTAGCTAGAACCCGCTAAAACTTGCTTAGATTTAAATTTCGTTCAAGTTCCTGTTTGACCGGAGTGTCCGACAAGTTACCGAACAGTCCGGGGACCAGAGTTTCCGACACATTACCGGAGACTTCGGAGGTCTGACAGTTCATTGAGTTTGATTTTCAGGAATTATTTTAGGTTGCCTATTCACCCCCTCTAGGCAACTTTCATTTATCCAATCACCGAACTGTTCGGTGACTTGTCTTTTCGCAGAACAGGGAAACACCCTCTTTGGAATCCATTTCATGTGACACCAGACTGTCCGGTGCATACCTTCACCGAACTGTTCGATGACCTTCTCTTTTGGACATCTAGAGGCACCTCATCTGGACTTTGGCTTCTGGCTCATCGGACTGTTTGATCACTGCACCATCGGACTGTCCAGTGACTGGTCCACTTCGACTCCAGAGAGCACCTCTCTGACTGGCTATTCCAAGGCTCACTAGACTATCTGACGACCTCACCAGACTGTTCGACAACTGCATCTCCAGCTGGACTTGAGATTCGGTCTTTGACTTCGCTTCCTCTGCCATCTTCAGTGCTTTCTAAGGTATCAAAGGAGCACTCATACCCTCTAACACTTGTATGACAGGAGACGAATGACTTCACCTACCTTAATAGTACTGGTGTTCCTATGGACTCTCTAGCTAGTCCTTAGCCTTGGTCTTCTAAACGCCCAAAAACTCTTCTTGCAATCGTGCTTTGTCATACATCGAGAACACTCATCATGTTGTAGAGATTAGCGTGGTGGAACCTACAATCACAACCGTTACCAATGGTATTCATTCAATCACCAAAATCAATTCATACCTTTTAGAAGGTCATGAAGCTTACAATCTCATTTTAAACAAGATGATATAAGATGAAGGAAACACATCTCGAAGAAATACTTACCCTCTTACCTTGATTACTCCCCCTAGAGATTTGCATGAGTTCTCCCCCTTGGTCTTCCTTTGGAAGCGATCTCTCTCCTATTGTGAGGACTCTCTCTTCCCCTTTGTCATCTAATCATACAAAAAGATGGCATCGAGAAAGCAAATGGAGAAGAGAGAAGTGGAAAGACGAGCGTTAGTGCACGATAAATATAAACGGAAGCGCAACGCACTGAAGAACCTGCAAGAAAATTGTCAGTGTTTCGTACACCGGCACAGTAAATTTATACGATCGGACGGAGATCATACGTTTTTAGAATCGAATGGCCTAGTCTACAAGCGAGACTCAAAGGTTAACCTAGTTTGGGCCGCCTCGAGGCGTAATACCCTACGTCCAGGGACGAGAGATCGGTCGTATGAATCTCAAGAACACAAAAGTACAATGTGGGAGGGCTCTCGATGGATCCGAGAGTCCCAAGCTCGCGTGGTGGGGGTGTCTTAGAATTGGTGATATGTATCTTTTCTCTTCTTGCTTTCTCGCTTCTCGGGTGCCCCTTTTATTAGGGTCAGACCTGGGTTGTCTTGACCGGATCATGGTTGGGGTGACCGGACCATGGTTTGAGCATCTTGTCGCCTACGAAAACGGATAACCCCTTGACAGGTGGGGCTATGGTCTTCAGTGAATCATGCTCTCTGGCGTTCGGGACAGACGATCGGCGCCCTCCGTTCGTACCTTTGTTCACTGTGGGGAAACAAGGTTGCTTTACTATTAAGCTTCATTGCCCGGTGGGTTGTTTCTCGTCCAACCGAGTAGTTGCGGAATCTTTCGGAATGCTTATCTTCTCTGCGGAGCTGTATGTCGTCAAGAATTTTGAATCGGTGTGATTATTGGAGTAATGATCGCTTCATTGCAGTCGGCGAGCGAGTCCTGACCCCTGAGGGTCGGGGCGATTGCACCCGCCTCAGCTTCAGGCCTTGGCGAGGCTTCCCGACCGCTGTGGCCGGGCCGCATTTGTGAAGCTTTTGGTGGGCCATTGTGGGCCGCCGGTGGGCCGTGCTGTAGAAGAGGATCCGTAGATACCCGAGGTATATTATCCTGACAGTAGCCCTCGAGCCATGCGCCGTTTGCAACCTCTGTTGAGGTGACGTTGGGCTGTCCGTTTCCGCAGCTTGTTCTGATCCTACGGGAGCACGCGAGCGCGTTCGAGGGTGTCGCCCCCAAGCCCCCAAGCGATTCGAAGGGTCGGTCGTGGGCTGAAGCGTCGTACCGACCATCACTCTTTGATAGGTGATCCTATGGGGGCGCACGAGCGTGCACGTAAGGCGTAGCCCTCGAGCTCCCGAGCGAGCCGAAGGGTCGGTCATGGGCTGAAGCGTCGTGCCGACCATCACTCGTTGATGGTTGATCCTACGGGGGCGTGCGAGCGTGCCCATAGGGCGTAGCCCCCGAGCCCCGAATGATCCGAAGGGTCGGTCGTGGGCTGAGGCGTCGTTGCCGACCATCACTTGTTGATGGTTGATCCTACGGGGGCGCGCGAGTGCGCCCGTATGGCATAGCCCTCGAGCCCTTGAGGGATCCGAAGAGTCGGTTGTGGGCTGAAGCATCGTGCCGATCATCACTCGTTGATGGTGGATCCTACGAGGGCGCCCCTAGGGCGTAGCCCCCGAGCGAGCCGAAGGGTCGGTCGTGGGCGGAAACGTCGTGCCGACCATCACTCGTTGATGGTTGATCCTACAGGGGCGCGCGAGCGCACCCGTAGGGCGTAGCCCCTGAGCCTCCGAGCGATCCGAAGGGTCGGTCGTGGGTTGAAACGTTGTGGAGGCAATTTCCGACTGCAGAGGTCGGTCGGAAGCTAACTTTCGTCATTAGCCTGGTGCCAGGAAAAATGCCTAGATTGGGCGGGTCTGGCCGGCCTCTGCTCATGATCGGCATAACGCTTAGGTTGGACCGGTCGGGTCAATCTTCCCATGATCAGCGTCTCGGACAGCTGTCGGGCCGGTCGGGGGCTCGCCCGACCTCTCGTTCGTCCTGACCCGTGAATCGGTTCACGGCGTTAGTAACGGATCATTGGTCACGGTCTCAATGATCGGACGGCTCCGCCGCCTCCAGGTGGACGGCGGATGCAGCGTCTAAGAATTGTAACCGCTGGTCGCTCCGAGCGGTTGGATCGGCCTATTGTGCGACCGAGAATGCGCGACGGTTCGCGTCGCGCAGGTCCCATCAGAGGTACGGTTGCCAAGCATTAACTGCGCGTTAATGCCGAGCAGCTTTCTTACCCGCTGGCGGGGGTTTCCAAAGCGGCTCGCAGACCCACCTGTCGGTGACTGGGTGCTGAGGCTCTTCGGTGTGCCTTAGTTTGAGCGCCCGCTGCGCGCGCTTCTAGACCCACTTGTCAGTGAGTGTGGGTCGACGTGTTGGTTCTGGGCGCCCACGATCGTGGTGCGTCGAACCGGAGCATTGGCGCCTATAAGAGGGGTGGTTCGCCCTTCGGTCTTTGTCATCTTGATTTCAAATAACCATGCGTAGTGCTCCTCGTCTTCCTTGCACTTGCTCTTCATCTTCGTCTTCATGGCCGCCCAGTGGAAAGCATCCACCGTTTCGGAGAACATCCTCACCGCCTCGGTGGGGCTTGGAGTGCTTCCTCCGAACAACACGGGGCGATGGCATTCGGCATACCGCGAAGCTGTTCCGGCGCCCCGCGCCAACGAGATCGTTAGCTTCGTGGAGTTCCACGAGCGCGGTCTGATGTTGCTGTCGTCGAACTTCTTCCGCGGCTTGCTGGAGTATCACGGCGTGCGTCTTCACCATCTCAACCCCAACGGCATCCTGCAGATCTCGGCTTTCGTCACACTGTGTGACGCTTACTTGGGGATCGATCCCCACTTGGACTTGTGGAGGTATTTCTTTTGCGTACAGCCTCAGAAGGAAGGTGGCATGGTCCGCGCTGTTGGTGGCGCGGGGATTTGCCTCCGGAATAATCGTCAGGAGTACTTCAACATACTGTTGAAGGACTCCCTGAAGGGATGGCACGGGGGGTTTGTTCTACATCAAGAACACCGCCCTCGAACTGCCGGCGTTCAGTTTCGATTTGCCGGCGGTATTGGAGTCGTGGAACGCCGGGCTCAGCGACGCGCAGGAGGCCGGGATCGAGGATTTGCTCGTTCGAATGGCCGAGTTGGACGACGCAGGCCTGACTAGGGCGCGGCTCGTCGACACCTTCGTTTGGTGTCGTGTTCAACCGCTCCACCTCCGCGCCCGGCTCATGTATGACTACGCCGGTCGGTTCGACACGATGCGGGAGATCCTCCAGTCGGAGCTATCGAAGGACGGCGTGAGGCAACGCCTCTCATGCCTCCTGAAGGGTGACACTCTCGCTGATGCGAGCGGAGGACTGGCCCCTCTGGATGCCGAGCATCTGGCAGATCGGCTGGTGAGTCTTTTTGCCTGCATTTGTTAGTTTGATATGTGATAAAGGTATTGGCGAGATTGAAATGCTTATCCATGTTTCGTAGGAGGGCGTTCATCCGTCACATGCACCGGCGCCTGTGGTGGTGCCGGTTGAAGAAGTCGGCGTCCTGACTATACTGGGCGCTGGATCTCCGGATCAAGGAGTCGACCCCAGTATTGCTGTCGCTAGGCCCTCGACTGGGCTGGCGTCTCCTTCGACGCCTGTGACCGCGCCGACCGTCTCGGCCACGGTGGCTGTTACCTCGGCAGTGTCGGTCGTGATGCTGACCGCCCCAGTCACTGTGTCGACCGTTCCGGCTGTTGTGCCAGCTGCTTTGGCCGCTCGACCGACTGCTTCAGTCGATGTGCTGGCCACTCTGGAGATTTCTATTTTTGAGTCTTCGTCGTCGCCGTTGACTGGGGGTGATTGGTCGCCTCCCCCAGCCCGACGGTCCATTGCTGCAGCGGTGTCGGGAAAGGTTCCGGCCGCGAGCTTGGCACGGGCGACTCCGGCCGCCGCTCCACCAGATTCTGACACTTCGGATGATATGCCACTCACTGAGCGCTTTCGTTGTCAGAGGGCGAGGGATGCGGAGAGCGCCAAGGGGCCGCCTGCGAAAAAAGCACGGACAGAGGAATCTGGTTTCTTGCTCCCCCACAACTCCGACCGTGCCCGTGGTCGCTGGGGTCGAGGGAATCTCGCCGGGCGGAAGCCTGCCCATTTCTATCCGAGTGTCGCGCTGGTGAGTTTCTGCATTTTGATATGATCAGATATTTTACTTGATGTTTTGAAGTGCTTGACATTTTGGTCGTTTTTTGTAGTGCCCCTTCTTCTCTCGTCACGTCGCAGGCCTTCGTGGCGGGGAGCGCGCCCGAGGAAGGGTCGCCTGCTGCGGGATCGGAGCAGCCGGCGGCGCATTCTTTACCATCCCCGCCTTGTGTAGTGCCAGCGGCCAAGACCACGGAGGAGCGCGGGGGAAGAACAGGTGCAGCCCCCGAGCATCGAGGCCAGAGGGGGATCAGGAGGGACTCCCGGGCGAAGAGGTTGGGAGGGATGAGGGACAACCCATGGCCGCTGAGGCCGAGGCTGATCCGCACCGAGTTGCTCGTCGCTCTGCAGGACGGAGCGTCGTTGACGCTGGTGTACCTTCGTTCCCATTATCCCGACGTTGACCTTGGGCGCATTGCTGAGGTTTTCGCCTCGGGGACGTTGGGTGAGGCATCGGTGAAGCTTTTTGAGGACTCCAACCCTCAGGCTCAGGAGATCATCAGTTGTTTCCTCCGGTCGACCCTGATGAAGGAGCGCTTCGATCGCCTGCCTCCCCTTTAGATGTTCTTGCTTGTAGCTTGTAATGTCATCTGTGGACTTCACTCGTTCGCGAGGTTGTTTATGTTTCTGACTCTTTCTGACGTCAAGCGTTTCGCATTGTTCTTTGCATTCTGTTGGGCGTTGGTCAGGCGACTGGGTTGGGTATAGCTTGTAGGGTCGAGTGTCAAGCTCGGACCGTAGAGCGTCACCGACACCAGGTCGGACCGTTAGCCATGAGGATTGCTTAGAACAAAAATGCTCATAGTCCGCGAGAGTCAGGCTGAGTCACTCATGCACCGTGTCATGAGCCAGGGGGTCGGTCCCCGAGGAAACATGGTAGGCGTCGAGCCTTAGTAATGGCAAGGCATAGGGCCAATCGCCAGGACACGAAGTCCTTTCGGGACTAAGGTGCGGGACCTTAGTTTAGGCTAATGAGACACAGGGCCTTACGATCTTCGGGTCGGTCGCTCCGATCCTCAGGTAGGACACCTATGATAGCCGCCGAGCAGAGGAGTGTATGTGAGCTGACTGCACTTCACTGCCAAAGACACAGTTAGCAGATAAGATATAAATGAGATGCATAGAGATTTGAATAGCTTTATTATGCGTAAAAACGACGCAAATTTTTGATATTCTAGGCGTGAACAAGCTCAGCGCCATCCTTTGTCGCCAGCTTGTACGTGCCAGGCTTTAGGACTCGCTTGATCACATATGGCCCTTCCCACAGGGGGGGGACAGCTTGTTGTGATCCCTCTTGTCCTGCACTCTCTTGAGCACAAGGTCGCTGACTCTAAGGGCCCGACCCTTGACACGTTGAGCGTGTAGTCGTCGAAGGCTTTGCTGGTACTTGGCCGACCGAAGTATGGCCACATCGCGCGCCTCGTCCAACTGGTCCAGGACATCCTGCCGTGCCTCTTCTGACCTCTGCTCGTCGTAGGCTCTGATCCATGACGAGTCGTAGTCGAGGTCGGTTGGTAGAACGGCTTCGGCCCCGAACACCATGAAGAAAGGAGTAAATCCTGTGGTTCTGTTGGGGGTAGTTTGCAAGCCCCACAACACGGGCGGGAGTTCTTTGGCCCACCGTCGGGCGGATTGCTGGACGTAGTCGTAGATCCGAGACTTCAGTCCCTGGAGCACCCTGCCATTGGCACGTTCCACTTGCCCATTAGTTTTCGGGTGGGTGACGGAGGCGAAATCGAGCCTGATATGATGCTCCTCGCAGAACTCTCGGAAGACGTTTTCGGTGAATTGTGTTCCGTTGTCGATGATGATGGAGTTTGGGACCCCAAAGCGGAAGATGATGTCGCGGATGAACTCGACGGCTCGACCCGAGCTAATGCAAGGGGTTGGCATTGCTTCAATTCACTTGGTGAACTTGTCAACCGCGACGAATAGGTGGGTAAAGCCCTCGGGCGCTTTGCGAAAAGGCCCGAGGACATCGAGCCCCCAGACCGCAAACGGCCAAGTGATCGGAATTGTTTGGAGCTCCTTGGCCGGTAGGTGCATCTGACGGGCATAGAACTGACAGCCCCTGCAGGAGCGGACAAACTTTTCTCCGTCGGAGACTGCTGTAGGCCAGTAGAAACCTTGGCGAAAAACTTTGCCAACTAGGGTCCTTGGGGCAGCATGATGCCCGCAAATCTTCGAGTGAATGTCGTCGAGAAGGCGCAGACCCTCCGTCTGAGGGATGCAACGTTGGATGACGCCACTGGGACTGCGCTTGTAGAGCTCGTTGTCAATGAGAGTGTAGGCTTTCGCTCGACGTATGATTCGCCGGGCTTCCTTGGTGTCGGATGGCAGGGTGCCGTCCTAGAGATGCGCATAAATGTCCTAGGACCAATCAGGGATGATGGCCAGGGTTTTGACCCTAGGGGTCGGGGCCTGCTCCCCGACTGCTGCCTCAATGTGGGGGTCGGCGACGTCATCTTTGAGCTTGATTGTCGGCTTGGTGAGGATCTCGAGCAAGATATCGTCGTGAATTGGATCTCCTCCCGAGGCCTTCCGTCAGAGGGTGTCGGATACCTCATTGTCGTGGCGTAGAACGTGATGAAGCTCGAGCCCGTCGAATTTGTCTACAAGTTTGCGAACTTCTTGGCAGTAGGCTTCCATCTTGGGATCTCGGCAGCTTGACACCTTCATGACTTAGTAGATGACGAGTTCGGAGTCGCCCCTGACATAGAGTCGTCGGACTCCGAGTGTGATGGCCATGCAAAGGCCATGTAGCAGAGCTTCGTACTCTGCCGCGTTGTTGGAGGCGGGAAAGTAGATCTGTAAAATATATCGGAACTTATCTCCCTTGGGGGAGATGAGAACGTCGCCAGCCCCCAAACCCTTCAGTCAGCAGGATCCGTCGAAGAACATGCTCCAGTGCTCGAGGTCGGTGGAATCCGATGGCTCTTGCGCCTCGGTCCACTCGACGATGAAGTCGGTCAGGGTTTGGGACTTGATGGCTTGTCGAAGTACGTAGGTGATGTCATGGCCCATGAGCTCCATAGCCCATGTGACGATGCGCCCGACCACGTCCTTCCCGTTGATGATTTCCCCGAGAGAGAAACTTGTCACCACTCGGATAAAGTGGCTGTTGAAGTAGTGGTGAAGCTTACGGCTCATGATGAGGATCGCATAAAGCAGCTTCTCCACTTGGGTATATCGGGTCTTGGCATCGGTGAGCACTTCGTTGATGAAGTAGATGGGTCGCTGGACCTTCAAGACCCGACCCTCCTCCGATCGCTCGACGATAAGTATCGTGCTGACGACCTTGGCGGTGGCGGAGATGTAGAGGAGTAGCTGTTCACCAAGGGTCGGTGAAGTTAGGACTGGCGGGGAAGATAGTACGTTCTTCAATTGTTCGAAGGCCTCTTGGGCTTCCGCGGTCCTGGTGAAGTGGTCAAACTTTTGGAGAAGTCAGTAAAAAGGCATAGCCTTCTCACCTAGCCTGGAGATGAAGCGGCTGAGATCCGCCAGGCACCCAATAAGCTTCTAGACACCTTTGATGTTGTTGATGGGCCCGAGGTTGCGGATGGCGGCGATCTTCTCAGGATTGGCTTCGATGCCACGCTTGGAGATGACGAACCCGAGGAGCTTGCTGGTGGGGAAGCCCAAAACGCACTTCTCGGGGTTGAGCTTGATGTGAAACTGCCAGAGGTTGGCAAAGGTTTCTTCCAGATCCTTAATGAGGTCGGCCACCTGTCGAGTTTTGATGACAATGTCGTCAACGTAGACCTCCAGGTTCTGACCCAGCTGATCGTAGAAGCATTTCTACATACAGAGATGATATGTGGCGCCGGCATTCTTGAGGCCGAAGGGCATGGTGACGTAGCAGAACGAGCTGAAAGGTGTGATGAACGATGTGGCCGACTGGTCGGAGTCTCACATGGATATCTGATGGTACCTGGAGTACGCATCAAGGAAACTGAGGGTTTCACACCCTGCGGTGGAATCAACCACCTGATCTATGCACGGCAAAGGAAACGGATCCTTTGGGCATGCTTTGTTGATACTCGTGTAATCAACACACATCCTCCTTTTTCCATTCTTCTTTTTAACCATTACAGGGTTAGCCAGCCACTCTGGGTGGTAGACTTCTTTGATGAACTTGGCATCGAGTAGCTTGGCGATCTCTTCACCGATGGTGCGGCGCTTCTCGTCGTCGAAGCGTCGGAGTCGTTGCTTCACCGGTCGAGAACCGGAAATGATGTTCAGAGAGTGCTCGGCGACCTCCTTCAAGATGCCTGGCATGTCAGATGATGCCTAGGCGAAGACGTTCCGATTCCGACGGAGAAAGTCGACAAGCGCTCTTTTCTATTTGTCGGAGAGCGCGGTCCCGATTCTAGCTTTCTTGGAGGTGTTGGAGTCGTCGAGAGCGATCTCCTAGGAGTCGTTGGCGGGCTCGAAGAATGTGGAGGAGGCAGGCTTGGAGTCGAGAGTTGCGGCGAACACCTGAGACTGACGTATCTCCTCCAGTTGGGCTGACCCCTTGAGGGCAACGGCCAGCTCGTAGCTTTTCTTCTCACACGCGAAAGCGTGTTTGAAGCGAGACACCACAGTGATGATGCCTTTGGGCCCTGGTATTTTGAGCTTGAAGTAGATGTAGTTGGAGACCGCCATGAACTTGGCGTAGGCGGGTCGGCCGAGGATGGCATGATAGACACCGGAGAAATCGACCACCTCGAAGGCGAGCTTCTCCGTTCTGAAGTTGTCGCGATCGCCGAAGGTGACCGGCAACATGATCCGACCCAGGGGTACAGCGCTACCCCCGGGAATGACGCGATGAAACGGAACGTTGCTCGGTAGGAGGTCAGACCTCGACAGCTTCATGGCCTTAAAGGTGTCGATGTAGAGGATGTTGAGGGCGCTGCCTCCATCCATGAAGACTTTGGATAGTCGAGTGGTGCCGGTTATCGGATCGAGCACCAGGGGCAAGCGCTCCAGCTGAGGCACGTGGTTCGGATGATCGGACCTGTCAAAGGTGATCGGGGCCTCCGACCACTTGAGATACGAGGGGATGGCGAGAGCTGTCAGGTTGACCTCCCGCCACGTCTGCTTCTGATGGCAGCGTGACTCGTAGGCCACTGACCCGTCAATGATCATCAGACAGTCCTCCGGCTCGGGGAAGGTACTTTCAGGGATACCTTCCCCCTCCTTCGCCAGGGGGTCGGGTTGCTTAGGATGAGAACGTGCGTCGGGGCGGAAGTACCCCTTGAAGAAAGCCTTCATGAGGTTGCAATCCCGTAGAGTGTGCGTCACAGGAGTTGCGTGGTAGGTGCAGATCTTGTCGAGCATCTTTTTGAAGTGGTTGTTGTGGTTGACCGGCTTCTTGAGAGGTCGAGGCGGCCGCTCGGTGACGCCCACAAACTCCTCATCCTGCCGACGGTTCTTCTACTTCTTGCCGCTCGACCCGCCCCCATCCCATCGGCCGAACCGTCGGTCGAGGCGGTCGTCTTTCTTTCGGTCGGCCTTGGACCTCTCCTTGTCCTTGGCCTGGTCCCGGTTGAAGTTGGCATGAACAGCCTCCTCCCCGGTGGCGAATGTGGTGGCGATGACGAGAAGGGCGTGTGCCGTCCGAGGGTTTTTACACCTCAACTTGTGTACGAGCGCCTTGGATGTCGTGTCGCAGTTGAAGGCATTGATGACGTCGGCGTCGCTGACGTCGGGTAGCTCATTTCACTTGCGTGAAAATTGTTGAATGTTTGCACGTCGGAGGGACTTGCCGGGCTTTTGTTTGCAGTTCTTCAAATCCCAGAAGTTACCCGAGCGGGTATAGGTCCTCTAAAAGTTGCCGACGATGGCGTGACGAAGGTCGGCCCAGTCGTGGATGCTGTCTCTCGGAAAGTGTTCGAGCCACCCCTTGGCCGAATCGGACAGGAAAAGCGGTAGGTACTAGATGGCGAAGAGGTTGTCGGCGCCACCGGCCCGGCATGCGAGGCGATAGTCCTCGAGCCAGTGGGCGGGATTCGTCTCGCCAGTGTACCGGATGATGTTGGTTGGAGCGCAGAACTTGTCGGATGCGGGCTCTGAATGCTCGGGGTCCGACGTCATCGGGGCTGAGGCTCCGAGCATCGTCGTAGCTGCGCCGTCGTCGACGTCGCTCGGGGGACCGGTCACGCTCGGAGTCGGAGTAGAGATCACTCCTGGCATGCCTCCGTGCCTCAATAGTGTGACGAGCGTCACGATGCTCCTCAAGCGGTGGTGGATGTTGCCGACAGGATGGTCGGGCTTTCGAGTCTCAACCCGTCCGCAGCGATGGCCGCAAGCAGGGCGTCGACGATCGGCACTCGGCCGATAGGAGCTGTGTGCCTGAGAATCTTGACGAAGAGATAGTTCGGGTTGTTGCAAAGCGCCATCAAGGTAGACGTGGAGACGATCGTAAGTCTCTTTGAGAACGGGATTATCGGGTGTGGGAGATTCGTAAAGGACACAGGCCGCTGCCGCCAGATTCTCGTAAGGCGTATCAAAAGCAGGCGTGCCACCGTCCATGGTCTGCTGATAAGCAGCGCGAGCTCGAGCTCAGGCACCACTGCTCGTCGCGGTGACACCCTTACCCTTCAGATCGCCCTCGGTCGCAAGTTTGAGCCGGAGTGCGTCCTCAACCACAGTGAGAGTGTGATGGCGTGGAGAAGGATCGTCATGTGCTTCCTTGCCGGGGGTTTCGTCCTCTGCGCCTTTGGCGTGCAACATGAAGCACTCACGGGAAGGGTCGTGACCCAACACGCTGTGAGGCAAAGAACGAAGAAGACGGCATCGAGGCGAGCGACGTTTAGGCGAACGCCGCTTTCGCGGGATTTGAAGGTGGAGCTTGTCGCCGTTGTCGGCGACGAAGTCGAGGCTCCCGAAGCGGAAGGCCTGGCCAGCAGCGAAAGTGGGTATGTTCCACGATCGACCATCACGAGCGATGGCAACCGCAAAATCCCCGAAAAATAGTCGAGAGATGGAGGAATCTCCGACTAAAGCGAAAATCGAAGCCATCGAAACAACGAACGAAAACGCATCGAAAACCCCTTTCTGACGCGCCAACTGTCGGTGTTTTGTACACCAACACAGTAAATTTATACGATTGGACTGGGGATTGTGCGTTTTCGGAATCGAATGGTCTAGTCTACAAGCGAAACTCAAAGGTTAACCTGGTTCGGGCCGCCTTGAGACGTAATACCCTACATCCAGGGACGAGAGATCGGTCGTATGAATCTCAAGAACACGAAAGTACAATGCGGGAGGGCTCCGAACGGATTCGAGAGTCCCAAGCTCGCGTGGTGGGGGTGGCTTACAAGTGGTGATGTGTATCTTTTCTCTTCTTGCTTTCTCGCTTCCCCGGTGCCCCTTTTATAGGTCAGACCTGAGTTGTCTTGACCAGACCATGGTTGGGGTGACCGGACCATAGTTTGAGCATCTTGCCGCCTACAGAAACGGATGACCCCTTGACAGGTGGGGCCATTGTCTTTAGTGAATCATGCTCTCTGGCGTTCGGGACAGACGATCGGCGCCCTCCATTCGTACTTTTGTTCACTGTGGGGGAACAAGGTTGCTTTACTGTTCAGCTTTATCGCCCAGTGGGTTGTTTCTCGTCCAACCGGGTAGTTGCGGCATCTTCTAGAATGCTTATCTTCTCTGCGGAGCTGTACGTCGTCAGGAATTTTGAATTGGCATGATTGTTGGAGTAGTGATCACTTCGTTGCGGTCGACGAGCGAGTCCTGACCGCTAGAGTCCCGATAGCTCGGGTCCCGACCCCTGAGGGTCGGGGCGATTGCACCCGCCTCAGCTTCGGGCCTTGGTGAGGCTTCACGACCGCTGCGACCGAGCCGCTTTTGTGAAGTTTTTGGTGGGCCGTTGCGGGCCGCAGGTGGGCCATGCTGTAGAAGATGATCCGTAGATACCCGGGGTATATTATCCCGACAACAATAACAACACAGGGAGCCATACACAATAAAATCCATGGGGTTAGTCCAGAAACCAAGTGTATTCCAATGAGCTAAAAGAGTCAAATAGAACATGAGCTCGTCAAAATGTCACAGAAGAGCAAAGAGATCCGCCAAACAAAAGATCCAAAGCCCTAACTACCCATCCACGGGTCCCCCTAGACAGCTAGCCACTCAAAAGCGCTACAACCACACGTCACACTCCCGACACCCTAGACCTATGGAAGATCTAATCCTCTACAGGCATAGCTGGAGGGTCGGGTGCAGTGACTGTAGGTGGTTGCTGGCTCCGCTGACTCATCTCTTGGCTGCTCAGGGTCATCAAAAATGCTCAAGACGGAGGACCACGTCGGGGAAGGCTCCTTGCCATCGATTGAAACTGGCTGATCTGCACTGGCAAGGGCCTGAGCTGCCTCCCCTGTAGAATATCTGATCTCAACCAAGATAGGTGCATCTAAAACGCTGGGCTGCTTGGCTGTGGTGGCTGTGGGCTCTGCCTCTGAAACCTTTGACGGTGGCTCTGTCAAAACCAACTCAGCAATGGTAGCCTCGAAGGAGAGAACTCTCGGAGAAAGCGGAGAGCTACCCACTGCGGTCCATGTCTCTAATGCCGGAACTGAAACTCTGGGCTTTGCTGACACAAGAAGTAGCGACATAGAGAATGAGGAAACCAGAGAGAACTGGGAAGAAGTCACTAGCACAATGGCTCCTCCAGAAGTCGCTGCTGTGCTGGCTGCTCCAAAGGGTACGAATAGTGATAATGAAGCTGACAGTAGGATGCTAAAGATGGGCTACTACTGCTGCAACTGAGCTGTGAAGGCTTGTACCGATGAGAGGCTGAGGAGCTATCGGCAGTAGATGCGAAGGTAGGGGACTCGGTAGCGTGGTCGTGGAGAATGCAAGCAATGGTGGCATATCGATCCCCAAGAAATAAGATACTATCGCTCCGAAACCCGACAAACATATAGGATATGGCCGCTGCCATCTTTAGCTGAGTGCGTTGTGACCTCTCCTGAAACTCTCCGTACTACCTTCTCCTCTCCTCTACAAGCTCCCTCTCCATCCAAAGCCTCTCTTAAACTCGGCCCTCTCACGCCTGATCCTCTCATCCAACTCCTGCTTGCACCTCCTCTGCTCAGCATGCTCTGCCTGAAGAGCATTCAATCTGACAGCAAGAGCAGGGTCAAGTGTGGCACGAGAGGTAGGATTCTCGGCTTGACCTAGAGCCTCAGTGCTCCCAACCCCCGGCTGTGCTCCCTCCGGAGCCTCAGTCTCAAGCTCAAACTCCTTAGGGGATGTGGTCTCCTCTCCTCCAGGGGTGCTCAGAGAAGCTGACACTCTAAGAACCCTAGAGTCTGACAGTTTGACTAGACTGAAGGCAGCTGTGATCCCTGGCAACTCAGCATACTCTGCCTCAGTCATCACTCTAGCTCTCCTTAGCAACAGACAAATGTAGGGGGCAAAAGGTAACTCGTGTGCTCCTATCCCCTCATGATCACATCCTCCATCTGTGCTAGCAAAAGATTAGTCAAATCAAACAACTCATGCCTCAGAAGAAAATAGAGCAGCAACTGATGTAAAATGATCACCTTCTCGCTGTAGCCAGCTCTTGGGGCTAGTGTCTTGCCCAGCAACCCTCTCAATACACGAGCCTCATGTGTAAGCCTCAAAGGGTGCCTCGAGTACTGCTCCCAATGATGTGGCAGGTAAGCAATATTCATCCTCTCATCACTAGGCTCCATCCCTCCAAAAGGTCGATACGGTGGCAAAAAATCTGGATGGGCCAATGCGTGGATCCGTGTCTCCGAAGAAAATAACTCCGTAACAGCTATGACATCAGATCTCTCAAAACGGTGTGGCTCCCCTCTGTAGATAAACGAAAGTTCTGAGGGATTTGGGGAGATCAAAGGGAGGCATAGAACTGTAGTACAAACTCCTCACTACATCTCAGGGGCTGGTTGACCAACTCTCTTAGACCAGGCAGATATGCAATGCGCTCCTCCATGTCTGTCCTAGCTCCCCAGCTCAGTGCCTCAAAAGAACAGCGGCGGTGAGTTGCAAACATTGAGCTCTTGCCCTTAGTGGCAAGCTGTCTCCTGAGAGCATCATCTATCCTCCGCTGAAGTATGGTCTAGAACTGACCAGCATTTGCATGTCGCTCTACGAGGACCCATACTGTGAAATACACTATCCTCTTGGCCTTCATGGCATGGGCCTTGACTGCTAACAGATCAATCTCCTCAGCAATCTTGGCCATGGCTCGACGAGCTCTCTTGGCTCTAGACGTACAGACACTGCAGACCCTAGTACTCTGGTGAGGGCACCTCTGTGACCTTGGCTGTGATGCTCTCTGGGCTGCCTCCCCTTGACTGTCAACAGATCAATCTCCTCCTCAGCAATCCTGGCCATGGCCCAATGAGCTCTTTCGGCTCTAGACGTACAGACACTGCAGACCCCAGTACTCTGGTAAGGGCACCTCTGTGACCTCAGCTGTAATGCTCTCTGGGCTGCCTCTCCCTCTGCGGTTCTCAACTGCTGACCGGCAGGAGCTCTCCATGGTTGCACCTCTGCTATCAAAGGGGCGGTCGCTACTCTTTGACAGATCGACCTCCTCATCTCCTCGTGGCCCTCTGCACCTCCAATACTCAAAGCACCACTCCTGTGTGGTGGCGCATCCACATCCAGTGCTACTAAAGCACGATCCCACTCGGGGTCACCAGTCCTCTGCTTCTTCTTCTTCTTCTTCTTCTTCTTCTTCTTCTTCTTCTTCTTCTTCTTCTTCTTCTTCTTCTTCTTCTACTCAAGCACTACGCCCTTGCCCTTCCCTTCTCCTCAGTAGACATCTATGTCGGCCCATACTACCAACTATCACTGAAAGATTAACTGAAAGCTCAAATGACCAGCTGACTCAACAAGATAGGATTAAGAGCTTGGCTCTTAACCCCGTCCAAGAAACATCTGGACTGCTAGAAACCACTGCCAACTGTCGATGTCCCCTGTCCTGTCCCACTGACCAAACTATCACTGCACAGCATCGTAGGTGAGTGACACACAAGTTATCCTAGTGGTGTAACAAGGACATATCACCGATCAAATAAAACAAATAAGATCAACAGTGATATTGATGGACTAATGCCACGATTCAAATAATAACAATGCATCCAAATTGAGACACTAGCGACAGGAGGACTCAATGCCATATCAAAAATATAAATAAGATATCCACAATATGGCACTAAGTACAAGAAATGTTAACAAATCACGACAATTGGCAATAAAAGATGGCATTTTTATCAATTATACCAATTTTTTAATTAGTTAACTCTAGGCCATGCGAGACATTTCCGATGAAATGGAATGAGGTAGAAATGATACCCCAGTGGAGAAGAGTCGAAAACCGTCAAATAGAACGTTGTAACCATGTCCAATTGCCTCGAAATCAAAAACCCTACTGAGGGTTTTGCGTAGGCGCAAGAAGCAAGGGCAACAACGAGCACGACGATCTAGATTTGGAACTTGGATTGCTAGGAAGGCACGCAGGGCAACGGTGGGGCCAATGATGGTGGTGGCGCTCGGCTGAGGCGGCGCGGGTTAGGGCACAAAGGTGGCGTGCGCGGGGAGGAGCAACGAGCAGCGGCGCGGGAGCGTGGAGACAGGCAAGCAGTGGCGCGGTGGAGATCGGAGGCTGCGTGCTGGAACGGGGCGGCAAACGGTAGCGAGTGGTGCATGGCAGCGGGTGGCGAGGTCCACGTCGACGGTTGACGGAACGCCCTAGTGTTTGGAAATGACAAAGAATGCCCAAGTGCGGACGGTTAAAAAATAAATCAACGGCCGTGATTGATCATAATAAAAATAAATGGCCAAGATTTCATCGATTAACCAGGTCACCAAACTGTCCGGTCCTCTGAGATTGTTCGGTGACTATAAAAGTCTAGACTGTCCGTTGTCTGTCGAGTTCCAGTTTCAGAGAAGTACCCGCTTCCTCTTCCAGTCACCGAACTGTCCAGTGATATCATCAGAATGTTCGGTATCTGTCCAAATCCGCAAAGTGACTGATCACAATGATGTAGTCACCGAACTGTCCGGTGATGGCGCCAAAATGTTCGGTGAACTCAAGTAATTGCAGAATCAAGGATTTTTTTTCTAAAATTCAAGTGTCCTCAAGGAAGAACCAAATAAACACCACACTTGACTAGAAAGGGAACTCTCAAACACTTCTTTGCAAATAGATAACCCTCGAAGGATTTACAGTATTCGCAAATCGCAATAAGATCGAGTAATAAAACCTAAGCAAGAAGGCGCCTGTAAGGATCAAGGACACTGAGAAGAGGGGATGAATCAGTGGACTTATAGTACTAATTTTGTTACGAACTAAAATTATGAGACTTAATCGTAACGGAAGCAAACCTATGCAATTCTAGTAGGCCAAGACTCCTAACAATGCTAGTGGAAAGATAAGAACAACAAACAAACACTAGCACGATAGCCACAAGAGAAATCAAAGAACAACCTTTCACTCTAATCCTCATGGAACCACTCCTGTTGGAGTCTTGGTTTCTCCCATCGTTCTCGGAACGATGCTCACAAGGGTATGTTTCACTTCCGGAGTGAAGCATTGGCGGCCCAGCTGTCGCACACAATACTTAAGCACTAGAGCAAGCATCAAAGGCTCGGGTGCTCCCTCTTGGTGTCCTTTTTGAGCAAGGGACCCAGAACTGCGTACAAACTTGGCGTTGTCTTCCACAATATTCTTGAAAGCTCGAACACTGACTCTTAGCTGGTCTAGGCTATCTAAACCAACAATAATAGGCATCGTAAGCCCCACAAGCTCTATAAGTGTATGAATGCTCTCTATCACTCTCATGCTAGCACCAAAGATCTCCAATCTTATCTTGTGCTCCTTTGGTGGTGTCCCTTGCTCTCTCACAAGTTTTCTACAGCAGTTCAAACCGCAGGCACACGATAAACTGGCCTCCTTCATGGTTTAAATAGGCTCCAAGCCTAGAACCAACTGTTGGAAGATGATATCATAAAGCTAACTGCTTTATGCAATCACTGGATTGTCCGGTGACCCTTTCCTCCATCTAGCCAGGGAAACACCCTCTCTGGAATCTATTCCATAGGACACCGGACTATCCGGTGCATACCTTCATCGGATTGTCCGGTGACTCACTTTTGGACTCCTAGAGACATCTTCCCTGGACTACGTCTTCTGGCTCACCAAACTGGACGGTCACTACACCGATGAACTGTCCGGTGACTGCTCCACCTCGACTCCAAAGGGCACCTCTCTCTGTACTGACTCCTCCAGGGCTCACCGGACCGTCTGGTGACTGCTTCTTCAGCTAGATTTGAGCTTTGGTCTTCGACATCGCTTCCTCTACCATCTTCAGTGCTTTTTGAGGATCTAAGGAGCATTCACACCTTCTAACACTTGTATGACAGGAGACAAATGACCTTACCCCCTTTAATAGTACCAGTGATCCTGTGGACTCTCTAGCTAATCTTTAGCCTTGGTCTTTCGACTCCCGAAAACTCCTCTATAGGGATCATCCTTGTCATCCATCGAGGAAGCTCACCATGTTGCTGTAGAATTAGCGAGGTGAAACCTACAATCACAACCGTTATCTATGGTGTTCATTCAATCACCAAAATTAATTCATACATTTAAGAAGACTTCAAAGGTCATGAATCTAACAGCGCCAAAAGGAGAATGTATGAACCCATGTTCACAGTTCGCGTAAATGGATTTTAGACTGTTAAGCACAGGGTTCAATGGCATGAAGTGCACAATTGATTTAGTTATCCCTTCTAGGAGTGTGTCAATCCATATGCACAATGTAGTCACTTTCTCCGGGGATAACGCCTCCTCTGTGGTTCCTATATGCAATGCATTCTCAACAAGCTATCTAAATGCAAGGAATTTAAAGCATGCCATGTAGATGCAAGAAAATTTAAGTACATTGCATAAAGAAACCTATCCGGTGCCAAGTTTGACCTATCTCAAGCTTATTCACCATATGCCCGCCGCTTTGCCTTGAGATAGCCAAACTACCTTCTCAAGCTCTTCCCCCATGCATATGAATATCTCAAAGTGGTTAGACACCGATCTAATTTTTTTTGTTCTTTTCTTTTATCTTTTTACACAGAATGCATGATAGTGCAAACATCTAGTCCATGAAAGAGTCCTATCTACCATGCAAGAGAAGAAAAGAAATCTACTCTACTATGTACAAGAGAAAACTGTGATGGACTTCTAGAATCTTTAATTTGCTTCACGGTCCACCACCTTAGTCCCTTCACTTCTTTTTGAGAACCCAAGAGAGTTTTGTCTTTCTCTCTCGGTCCACGATCACCTTGGGGACCCAAATCTTCTTGATTGTCCTCTTCTCATTTGGTGGTTCTAGCGGCTTGTCCTTCACCTTTCCATCCTTGTTCCTAAAGAGCTTGTAGTGCACATCTTTGTGGAAAAGATTAGCATTAGGCATAATCTTAGGCTCGCTCACCTTAGAACAATCCTTGAAGCGGTGTTCATCATGGCAACATTTCTCAGAATAATAGTCATCCACCATGAGCGAGACTATCGAAGCGAGGATCTCATCTTCGTCGTCAATGATGTTGATAGAAGAAGGATATGATCCTAAGCCGTTGTAGTTGTGGTTGTTGACAAGGTTCCAGCTTAATTAGGATTTCTTTTTGAATTTGCCTTCCTCTAACGAGCTGCTCAAAAGCATCTATCACAGCCTCTCTCTCCTCTTTGAGCTTCATGTATTTCTTCAAAATAGATGGCTCAAGAGAAATACTCTCTTTGGATAGGGTTAGATTGCAAAAAATAGAAGCTTCATTTAAATGCTTAGGAGAGTCAAGAGAGAGTCAAGATCAAAAGCCTCATGGGTGAGGACTAATGCCTTATGCTTCTCACATAGTTCTACATGCTTCTACTTGAGAGACTCATAAGGCTCACGTAGAACACTATGAGAGTGCTTTAGGGCATTGAGCTCACCCTCAAGCTCTCGAACTTGAAATACCGCTACTTCGTGCTCCTTGGTCACCACTCAATCTTCTTAGTCTTCTTGATGATGGTCTTGTTGGCCTTCTCAAGGAAGAGAACTAGATCATTGTAGTTAGGTCCATCATCTTCATCTTTATAGTCTTTCTCTTCTTCATCAAAATCATCATCTTCATCCACATAGCCCTCACAACTTTGGGCCATCAAGCAAAGAGGTGGTGGTGATAGCTAATTGGTGGAGCTCGTCATAGCAATACCCGCGAGTTCTTCTTCACTAGAAGAGAAAGAGTCCGAATCATCATCATCGGTGAGCCACTCACCAACAATGTAGGCTTTGTGCGGAGACTTCATCTTCTCCTTGCTTTTTCTCTTCTCCTTGACGAAGAACTTCTTAAACTTTCTCTTGGGCTTTTGTTCTTCGTCTTTACTCTCACTAGATGCTTCTTTCTTACTCTCCTTCTTAGGCTTGGGACACTCCTTAACAAAACGGCATTTCTTACCACAATTGAAGCACCCGGAGTTCTGCTTTGAGGATGAAGGTCTTTCTTTGCGAAATAGCTTCTTCATCAAGAGCGCAAGGTCCTCATTATCGCTCTTATCACCCTCATCCTCCTCCACTTTCTTCTTCTTTTTGTTCTTGCCATTGAGAGATTCTTCAACTTGAAGAGCAAGATTCTTGGGCAATTGAGTGTCGATGGAGATGCCCAACATATACCCCTCGTAGGCTATGAGCTTGCCAAGCATGACATCCACAGTAAAAGTAGCCAAGTTTGCTTGGAAGAGACATATGATGATGGTATTGTAGCTTAGCGGCAACAACCTCAGAAGCTTTCTTATGATCTCAACATTTTTAATTTTGCTCTTGAGGCCCAAGGCATTGATCTCCTCTACCACTGCATACAAATGAGAGTAGACATCATTAGCTTTATCATGATGCAACATGGGGATAGAGTCATATTTGTTTTTAAAAATGTAGTAACGCTCTTCCTTGGCATCGGAGGAGCCCTCATGTATATTTTGCAATTGGTATCAAATTTCATGAGCTGTACAAGAAGTATTAATTCTAGAGAACACATTTTTAGAAATGCACCCAAAGATAGCATCTTAACCTTTGCATTAAACTTGATAAAGATATGATCGAGTTTCTCATTCTCATTTGTAGCGTTTTGGGTCACTTGCCACGCTTTTTCATCTATTGACTCAAGGTAGGCTTGCATGCGAGCCTTCTAATATGAGTAATTGTCCCCATCAAACACAGGCGGACTCTTCATCTCGTTCGGCATTTTACTCAAGGCGGTAAAGCTCAAAAATTGAGCACTTGGCTTGGATACCACCTGTAAGGATTAAATACACCGAGAAGAGGGTTGAATCGGTGGACTTATAGGGCTAAATTCGCTACAAACTTAAACTATGAGACTCAATTAAACAAGAGCAGCCCTATACAATTCTAGTAGGCCAAGATCCAAAGACAACAAGCAAGTACTAACACGATAGCTACCAAAAGATATCAAAGAACAACCTATAACTCTACTCAACGATAAGAAAAAACATGGAAAATAAAGAGAGACCCAGAGAATCCTCAGTGGTTTTTTGCCGGGGTCTCAGAAGGTAAGCGCCTTCTCCTAATCCTCGTTCTTGAAACGATGCTCACAAAGGTACGCTTCACTCTCGGAGTGAAGTTACTGGCGGCTCGGCTGTCGCACACAATACCCAAGCATTAGAGCAAGCCTTCAAGGCTCGGGCGCTCCCTTTTGGTGTCTCTTTCGAGCAGGGGACCCGAAACCGCATACAAACTTGACGTCGTCTTCTACAATTTTCTTGAAAGGTCAAACACCGATTCTTAGCCAGTATAGGCTGCCAAGACCAAAAGTATTAGGCAAAGATCACTCTCCTACTAACACCAAAGATCTCTAATCTTATCTTGTGCTCTCTTGGTGATGTCTCTTGGCCTCTCACAAATTTTCTTCAGCAGTTCAAACCTCAGGCACACACGAGAATGTCCCTCTCCACGGTTTCAATAGGCGTCAAGCCCAAAAACAACCGTTGAAACGTGATGTCATAAAGCTATCGGCTTTATCCAATCATCGAACTGTCCGGTGACTTGTCTTCTCGTAGATCAGGGAAACACCCTCTCTGAAATTTATTCCATGTGACACTGGACTGTCCGGTGCATACCTTCACTCGACTGTCCAGTGATCTTCTCTTTTGGACTTTCATTTTGTACTTCAGCTTCTAGCTCACCGGACTGTCCGGTGACTGCTCCATCTCGACTCTAAAGAGCATCTCTCTCTAGACTGGCTCCTCCTAGGCTCACCAAACTGTCCGGTGACTACATCTTCAGCTTAGACTTGAGCTTTAGTCTTCGACTTCGCTTCTTCTACCATCTTCAGTGCTTTCTGAGGTATCTAAAGAGCATTCACATCCTCTAACACTTATTTGACGGGTGACGAATGACTTGACCCTTTTTAATAGTACCGGCGTTCCTATGTACTCTTTAGCTAGTCCGAAAACTCCTCTTCTTGGGATCGCCCTTTGTCATCCATCAAGGAAACCCACCATATTATAAAGATTAGCGGAGTGGAACCTACAATCACAACCGTTACCTATAGTGTTCATTCAATTACCAAAATCGATTCATATCTTTTAAGAGGTCATGAAGCTTACAAATGTAATATTAGTGGCATTGATATTGGTGGTGTGTTGATGCAAGAAGGTAAGCTTATTGCATATTTTACTGAAAAGTTGAATGACCCTGTTTTTAATTACTCCACGTGTGATAAGTAACTGTATACTATTGTATGATGCTTAGAAAATGGCAACATTATTTGTGAGCTAAAGAATTTGTCATAAGAAGAATTGTCAAAGTTGATGTCATAAGTTAACTATATCAATATTTTAAAATTGGAGGTAGTAATTTCTTTATTTTGATGATGTCATGTGATGTTTGGAATGGAGGAATTGAGTTTTCCTTTCTTTTAGAAAGGCTTTCCTGCACAAAATGGAGGAACGGAAACATCCACTCCAAACCGTTGGAAATTTCTTACTAGTGATGGAGGAGCTAACCACGTTGGTAATCACGTTTTGCTGCTGAAGTCCCATTCCATCGGTGTGATTCGCCTCAATAAAAAAAAAGAAGGTGATGAGGGCACGTGCTAATCAAGCTTTGCTCATACATTATCTAGTTATGAGCAGTCTACGGTGTGATGTTATTAATTTGAATTGTGTATTAAATAACAATAATATAGTTTTTAAATTTAACATTTTTGTTCTGGATTTTCATCCCTATATTTCAAACACCATAATTTCTCCATTCTTTTTTATTCATGTGGTTTTTTCGCTTTTCTGATTTCTATATTTTATTCATTTCTGTGTTTTTTCCTATTCTTCTGATTTCATTTCTCTGTTCCAAATTCTTTTGAATGAAAGAAAAATTTGTATTTACTTCATTTTTTAAACTAATTTCTGTAAAATTACTGCATAAATCAAGTGCACTTATAAAAGAAGTGAGGCATATGCTATTTCATCTTAGGTTTGTTTCAATTAAATTGGTTTTAATTTTAGCTAAACACAAAATCTTTCTACATCTTGATCTTGCAGCAAGATATCTTTTCCCGGAGTTGAAAACGGTCAGACTTTTTTTGTTTTATTAAAAGGGCAGTTGCAATTGTTCGCAAGGTTTCACTTACCGTTTGATGCGCAAAAACCGAACACCGGCGGTTTTCCGGTTTTTGAAACCGAAAAAACCGGTCCGCAAACCGGTCAAAATTTGAATTTTGAAAAATCACGGCTACCGGTTTGCAAACCGGTAAACTGGCCGGTTTGGACGGTTAGCCGGCCTGTTTCTGAAGAAACCGTTGCGGCGGTAAACCAGTCGGTTTGGCCGATTAACCGGCCAGTTTAGGTGAAAAACTGGACGACAAAATGAAAAACCGAAAAAATATTGTAAAAAAAGGAAAAAATAGAAAAAATTCAGAAAATTTTGGCATGCCTTTTTCTAAATTATTGCAATACATTTACACAATATATACTTTATCAATAGATAATAAACACACAATTTAACAATATATTCATACCAATAAAATCTATAGTTCATACATAAAGCTATACATAAAGTTCATACACAAAGTTCACACTTTACATTGGAATTGTATTCCAATCAAAATAAGCCCTGTCACATTCATCACTTGACATTATTTGAATCCCTCTAGTGGCGAGCAACTCGGCTTTGAATTCATTCCAAATTTGACCCATCCAAGCGAAAGTTGTCTCCTATTATGAGCGCAACATGTGATAAAATTTGAAATTCTGCCATTGGTATACCCATGTGGTCGTTGATTGTAAGCTATGATCACCTAAAAAATAATTGTAGTACTCAAGACTTTGCTGGTAGTAGGTATCACTGTCTGTCCTCGAGTAGTAAGCACTATATTGATGCTGCCTACCCTCTATTGTGGTCCTCTATGACTGTGGAGCGCATCTTGTGCAGCATGGGTGAAGTCTGTCTCACCTGCAAAAGAAGTTAAGTGTAAGAGAAAAGAGTTAAAATTGCTCATATGATGCGAAGATATAGTTACCTGTGAAATGATATGTAGTTGATGGTGGCTGGGAGTCAGAAACCACGTTCGCATCGCCTGGTGCATCTCCAGAATCTGTCCGAGAGCTCCTGTCATTAGACTCCTGGTAAGGTGGGCTTCGTCTAGCATCTCCAGAATCTGTGGAGTCGTCGCTGCCCACTTCCGTACCTTTCCTTTTTTCTTTACCTTTACCTTTGCCTTTGCTCGTACTCTATTTCTTTTTAGCACCTGTCTTTTTTCTTTGACGCTGGTGCTTCCTCTTTCTTATGTGAGTGTCACCCACATTTTGTTCTGTCCATTCAGACATCGTTGCAACACGAGACAACCGTAGCAACTGTCTACTAACTTCATCAGTGCTCACTAGACAAGATGGCAGAGGAGTGTCACTCTCTGTGTCCTCTTCATCAAGAAGAGAATCAACATTTGATCTTCTATGTTCCATCCAAACTTTCATTAGATTAGAAGAATCATACAAGGATAGCTCTATAAGACGATCAAAGGAACCCGCTTCTGGTGGTTTATATGTGAATCCAACATCTCACATCCGTATTCTGAGATTGTAGTTGACATACATCAATTTATGCAATTTGGCATGAGAGAGTATGTTACGCACCTTTGTGTAGACCAATGCAAATGTACTCCAATTACGCTCGCATCTGCTAAGAAAGCAACTTTCTAAAGATTTGGTGTCACCACAAAACATGTTCCACCATTGAGCAGGTGAAGTTTTCGCATCCACTGCCATCCTGCTAGCCAACTCAGTGACGAATGCACCTTGTTTTCTTCTTCAAATTTCTGCCTCTCGTAGCGCCTGAACACACATATCGGTGGGTGCTATACGAGAAAATGCGTCTCGGAGATCATTCAACATATTTGCACTGAACCCATATGAATAGTGCTCCTTTGAGTGCAACGCTCCAGCTGCACGTATAGTAATAATTAGATACGTAATAATCTTTAATGAAATGCATTAGTGGTTATGTTAGTAAAAATATTTTACCTGCATTCACAAATGTGTCATTACAAATATTGTGCATCCGACAATTAATAACCAATATGTACCTCTCGTACTCTCCATCATCATTGCGGAAAAGAGTTTGATACTCATTTTTTAATAGATGATACCTCATAAGAACTTAACTTAAGTTTGGGGTCTTATCTTGATCAGAAAACCGAAAAAATGCATACAATAGTTGCACGACATCAACCACATACTTCAATGTGTCCCACCATGACATGCTAGCTAGACATGAGTGTGTATATCTTCCCTCATCAGTGTTAGACCATCGACTTTCTAAGAAACTTTGAGAACCCATCCATGCCATGAATTTGTCCCTCCAACGATGCATACTCTTAAGAAACAATAGTTGGTGCCAAAATGAGTTGCATTCCATCTCACCAACTCACCACCAATATCATTCGTCATCATGGAGTACAGCTAATTATGATTGTACAACCAACGAGAAACTCTGCGAGCAGATTGTATCATAGCTTTGTGTTCTCAAAAGTCACCAATGATCTTTAGCATCAAGTTGGTTGTATGTGCCACATACGGTTGCCAGACAATATGATTGTACTTGTTTCTTAGGTGTTTGCACGTTTTCTTGTAGTTCGAACTATTATCCGTAATAATCTGGACAATATGCTCTGAACCAATATCAATGCACACTTTGTTCATTTTCTGCAAATGAACATGACATCAATCAATATGACCGTGGTGCAAATACATTGAATGATCAATAGAAGTAACATATGAATGTACCTTTAATATGAAATCTGCTGACTGGCTGTTTTCTGTAACATCAGAAGACTTGTGAAAAAACATCACACCATTACAGTAGATCATAAAATTTATCAAGCTTTATAGGTCCAATCTAAGAGTCGTACATGATAGTTACACCATGCATCGGTCACTCTAGCTTGAATTTTTCAAATTCTTTCTGAATATCTTCTTCGTTTTAATTAAGGTATGTTCCATCTATTTTCTTACCAGTTAGGCTAGGAATGCTCTCACCTGCAAACATAATGAATCGTGACCTAAATATATGCAAATATACTGTGAACATAATGAATAAAATGAAAGTAGCATACTCCATCTCTATGTCTCTTTGACTGCGCTAATGAAGTACAGATTATCTGTCTTCCGACCAGCGATGGCTTCTGTGTGAAAGAATTTGGACCACCAATTGCTGACTTTGCTAGCTTGCTCTTTGCCGTCCATGGACCAGTATCTATCTTAGTTTGAACCCGTTTCATGCAACTTGACTTCTGTGACATTGACCTTCTCATCATGCCAAACAATCCCTCACTACCACTTTGAGAGGAAGCACTACACCTTGAGAGGAACCACCTACACCTGAGAAACCACCTGCACTCGAGAAACCATCTGCACCCGATGAACCACCAACACATTGCTCGAACTGACCACCATACATACATTGTCGCTGCCGAAATTCCTCCTCTCTAGATAGCCGCATGACAGCCTGCAGGTCCTCATCATCCTTCACATCTACATTGCCCTCATTAGGAACATCCTGCTATCTCAGGGCCTGTTTAGCTCGGTTCTTCCTCCGCTCGGCGGTCCTATCAAGTTCTCGACGGAAATAGTCCCGCACCTCGACAGAAATGTGAGCATAACCCACCACATTGCTGCCTCGATGTGCCAAATATTGCTTGAATCTCGTGGCACCACCCCCTCTCTTCACGCTCTTACAATAGTTGCAACGGAACCCGGGGTACACGTTCTCTCCGTGTTCCCAAACCAAATCCGGTTGATCCGCCATACTATATTAAAAAACAATGGAACTAAACAAATCACCTAACATTTGAAGTAAAATAAATAAACTCACTAACTCACCTCCTCTGCCTGAAATCACCATAGATCGGGCGGCTTACCGCTAATATCGAGCGGCTAACCGCTCTAGCCGGTCGGCTAGCCGTTGGCTCGGCTTCACCGCCACGCGCATGCACTGGAGCCCGGCTTTCCGTTGGAGTGGAGCGGCTCGAGCCGCCCGGCCTGCCGCTCCACTGCTGCACGCACTGAGCCGCCCGGCTTATC